>OX101792.1:26320441-26626979 GCA_944452715.1 Ophion slaviceki
GGCAATGAAAAGTTTGATCCCTGCTTTTCGCCTCGCGTCTTTGACACATGCAGATGTGACAGAATACACCGGACCCTCGTTTCGAAGGCGTGCAGAAATCGATGATCCTAACACGTATCTACGTTACGAGTTATTTTTTTCTCTCCGTTGATCTGTATGATAGAACTCTTCGATTTACTCATTTTGGATGAGAACTTCCTCCTTTCTGGAGAACTTCTTCGTTTTTGTGCTCCTACGATGTTCTTTTCTTCTCTTCCTTTTTTACTTTTTCAGACCTCGAAAGTCTCGACGAGAGTCGGAGTTTCCGTGACGAAAAAGAGAAAGTCCATTCTTCGCTTCTTACTTCTTCAACGTTGTCGGAAGAGCGTCAGAAAAAGGATTCTCGTACGCTTGCAAAATAACGTTGCATTTGTTACTTTTCGCTCGACTGGAGGTTGTCTTTTTTTGAATCGAACTACTTTTCATCCGACGGATTATTTGTTGTTATTTGTTGCCTAAGTAATAATGAAAAACGAAAGTCGACAGAGGCACGCTTTTTATCAACGGAATTGATCCTCTGGGCTTTTTTTCTGTTTTCCTTTGATGTCACTTGGAAGCATGGCTTCCAGGTATTATTTGCGGTAATTTCATCATCCCTTACTGCGACAGAGCGTACACTGCCAATGCGATCATCGCACCTTTACCGATTTTGCGAAGCTTTGTTCATTTTTTTTACAACTTTCTTGAAAATTTGTTTTCAGGAACAATTTTTGTGGAGAGTTTAATGTTTTTCCCTTCGTACTCGTAGTTTCTCTATGATTCGAAATGTTCTTGTTTTTTTGAGCTTGAAAAGGATATTTTTCTGTTCTTACGTCGTTCGTAAAAAATGTTCGATATCGAAGAAAACGCAAGGACGATTTTCATCTCGTGCGGAATATTTTTTCGTCCTGCGCGTTTTTTTTTGGGGGAAATTAACGGATAAATCTCTTGATAGAAGGTGTACCTTCGAGGAAATGATACAGCGACCGAGGAAGAGAAAAAAAAGGTCACATCCCTTATGTTTCCTCTCGTGTTTCGCGGTGATTTCCTCAACCACCGCTACTTTTTTCCACCCCTCAATCTTCCCACCGGATTTTTACTTCAATTACCTTTCATCGCGCAACGTATAAATTTCACTTCGACTTTTTTATCGCTCTCTCACGTCGATACCCGAACATCCCTTCTTCTTTTTCTTTGAAAGAAAAACATCGTGGAAAATCGACGAGCTAATTCGACCTTTGAAGATGTATCATGTACATTTTTCTTGTTTTTTTTTTTCAGTCGTCATCCACATGTAACGCACGTTCGTATTATAGTTGTATTATTTCCAAGCCGATTTTCCGGATTACGTCGCCTTCGCTCTGCCTTCACGGCGCTCCGTTCTTTCGCCTCCCACGTTACACCCACTCGCGGTACTTGGGCCAATGCTCCATCTTTAACTTGTCATCCACACGTACGATGGTGTATCATCGAACCGGGGACGAACTTTTTCTTCCCCCAGCATATTTCACAGCCGGAGCTGCGATTTTTTTTACTCACTGTCGATTTCCAACACTTTGCTTTGCATTATAAAAACACTTGTACGCGATTTATCCGGCCGTGCAAACACACTTGGAAGAAGACAAAAATAAATGACGAACGAATCGAACGCACGATTTACACTGTTTTTAGGACACTGGAAAATAATTTTCTCGTAATGTTTTTTTTTACGATTTGTGTGTCTGTTTCTCCGGAAACTTAAGTACACCCTGATTTTTTCGCTGGATCACTGCTCAGCCTGCACACGCAAGAAATGTAAAAAATTCAAAGAAATATCTCATTTTTACATATAAAACTGTTTCTCATTTTTTACATGTGAAAATTTTTTATTATTTTTCAGATGTAAAAATATTGCTGGTTTTTTACATGTAAAAAAGATTTTTTATTTTTTCACATGTAACGATATTCTTATCGTTTCGTTTCGTACTGCTTCTCACTTTTGTAGATTTTAATATTCAAAGGTAAGTAATGTTAGGAGTCCCGGGAGGTGATTTTAGTTTGTTAAAAGGAACGTATTACAATGCACTGGAATTACATGCTTCAAATTTTAACGCAGAAATAAATTTGAAAAAAAAAAATTGTGTCTGAATATACGCGAATAGCCCACTGCTAGAATTAAGAATTATAATTCTATCCGATCGATTACAGATTTTAGGAAAAATGAAACAATCGTAAGGAACTATGCTATCCATGCTAATTTCAAATAATTTTATTCGTAATAACCGTTATTTATACTAATAACAAATAATTTTTCCATTCTCGATCGTTGAGGAACAAAATTCCATTTCACCATAAATACTCGGTTATATTTGTCGCGTGAAACGATTTAGGTCGACTCTCTGCTTCGATTTTGCACTTTTTAAATCAAGACAAAAAATCACAGGAATGAAAAATAGCCTACGTAGCAACATGAGCGAGTTACAAATGTTTCTTTTAGTTTTCTTTGATAAATCGGAATTCCAAAAAACGAATCATAATATGAAGTTCGATTGTTTCTTTTAGCTTTCTTTTATAAAACGGAATTCCAAAAAACGGGCCATAATATCACGTTCAATTGTTTCGGACCTTTTTTTGACCGAAAAAAGAAATCATCGCAAGCTCGATGAAAGGGTTTGAGAAATTTCAAACGTATAATTCCAACAGTCGAGAAGAGAGAATATTCTCGGTTGCATCAGCATTGCCCAGAGGAGTACATATTTGTCGATTTTTCGCCGGAGCTGCTACTGTACGCTTGAGTTCACCCGCGACGACCGTATCACACGATTGATTTTGCATCAATAGCGGAGCAATAATGCGGCGAAAAAAAAACTGCGAGGAAAGAGCAAAGAAAAACCGTGGAAATTCCCGATGGACTGGGAGCTTCTTTAATGCTGCATTGTCTCGGATATTTTAAGGGATTAGGCCGAAAAAATAGGCTTTTTGGGGATTTTTTTCTCATACATATCAGTGACTATATACAATAATTTTTTTGAAGCGATTAATGTCAAAATGGCGGCTGTGCAGCGTTTATCTCGAAACTGCATTTTTTAAGTTGGCCGGAAACATAACTCAGACAATTTTAAACCGATTCACTTGAAATGTTGAATATATCTTGAAAAATACATTGTCTATGGAAGTACGTAGGATTTTTTTTTGTATTGCATAGTTCATTTGTTATTAACAATTAACTGACGAAATGTTTCACGTTCAAAAAATTTGCTTAAAAAATCGTCAGACAATTGTTAATAACAAATGAACAATGCAATATACAAAAAAAAGTTCTACGTACTTCCATAGACAATGTATTTTTCAAGATATATTCAACATTTCAAGTGAATTGGTTGAAAATTGTCTGAGTTATGTTTTCGGCCAACTTAAAAAATGCAGTTTTCAGAAAAACGCTGCACAGCCGCCATTTTGAAATTAATCCCTTCAAAAAAATTACTGTATACAGCCACTGACATGTATGATAAATACCCTTTTTTGTTATCTCGATTTATTTTGTCGTTTTTCTGAAAAAAAATCCCCAAAAGGCCTATTTTTCGGCCTCTAGAGTGGCCTAAAGCCTCAATACAAAATTACGCGGAGCAGACTCGTAATTCCGGATTTCCTCGGAACAATCGAAAATTGTAATCACACGAGAGGGTCGGGCTCCCTTTGATTGCCGTGGACCTCATAAAGCAAGGGGGTATGATTTTAAGCCATTGACGTATGCTCGGAAAGCGCTCAAAAAAAATGCCGACAAGCACATCAGCTGATTCGTTGGAGACACTATGACTTTCCACCTCTTCACTTTAGGAATGCGATGCTAACGCTTCCGGAAGTTCTCCAAGAAAAAATAGCAGCTACAAAAAATCGGTATTTTGAATTATTGCGCGGGACCTGTCATGAACGTGGTCCAACCCAGGAAAGACACATCCATTGTTTCGTACTCAGACGTTTGTTACGAAATTGGTTCGTCATCGTCCGAAAATGATCTCGACCAATCCGAAAGTTCCCTCGAAAGACAATACTCTCGAATAATATTCATTTCCCGGCATATTTTATCTCGAAATACTACAGTTGTCAATTCCACGTGAGTATGCGCAAATTTGAGTCCAATCGGAGAAAAAAAGACTGGCGAAAATTGATTTAAAAAATCAATCTATTTGGCGAAGTCAGTAAATGTTTTTTTTGCCACGAGCAATTGTGTTTATTGTTTCATGAGAAACAAACAAAAAGAATACCAATTCCTCTTACTCATTAAGGGGTTACGTGGGTTTGAAAATTTCCAAAAATCCTTTTTTATTTTATTATCTAATAGTACGATATGTCTGGAATATTCTACCACAGTTTTAAGTCAATCGGAGCAAAAGTCTAGGAGAGAGAGAGCCTTTGGGAATTCCCCCCGTTGGGAAAGACCGGCCGGGAGCGACGCACGTATATCGTATTTTTCAAAACACTATTTTTGAAGTCGGTGGACACGATTTCTCAATGCACCGATCTTATTGAACTTTTGCACACTTTTCAAAATAGTGATTGAACAAAGGTTTTTTTTCGATTACAACTAATTTTACAAGACAACGTAGTGTAAATTGTACAAAAAATTGAACTATTTTACATACGACGCTGCCAAAAATTCAAATTTCAATTTTTTTGTAAATCCTTCGTTCAATCACGAGCTATACTTATCTACTAACCGAAAAAAATTGTTTTTTTTTTCAGATAAAGCTGTCGTGAGTTATCCTGACACTACGAGGACACTTTTTTAGGGGTCTCTGGAAACCAGGTCCCACCGGCTGAATTTCCCAAATTTTTGGATGAAATTTTTTTTAATATTGTTGAAATGTTGCTTTTTTATGTTCTAAACATTTTGAATAAAATAATTTATATATTATATATTTTTAATGAAGAAAATATGCTTTTTTGGCTTCGAAAGCCACGTAACTCTGGAAAGAATCGTTTGAATTAAAAAAAATTCCACCACAATTTTACACCCAGCAGAATTCCACCTATTTATCTTCAACTCACATGACGAAAGCCTGACCAAATGCCGCGACTTTTTTTTTATCGCGACACTTTCACTCGTCAGCCTTCGAGTCAAACACTCCGATCGTGATGGGCAAAAAAAATTCGACCGCACAGGCTAAAGTTGAATTGCGCGTTGCAGCTGTGAGCGCGAAGAGAAAAAATCTATCGCCAAGACGAGAATTGATACGTATCGGAATGTATTCCGCTGTATCGAGAACTCGTTCGAGGAATCGTAAAAGTGAAAAACTTTTATAACGTGGGGTGCGAGCACTTGGGGGATGTAAAACGTTGCAGAAGAGAAATGTGTGTCGTTGGCCCGTCGGCGAGTGAGTATTCGCCGTAGTTCGCGTTTAACTGGATTACCGGTGACCGTATACGCGGCCCACGCGCGGTGGAATATCGAGACATCGACTGGCAACGACCACGAGGTCCGGCAGCTTCAACTACCGGACACCAAGCGGCAACATCAGCCCTCCGTTCGACCCCTCGCTTCCAAACGTCCCTCACCCTTGCCCCCGTCCCTCCGAACCGCTATTTCCACCCTCCGTATCTGCGCTGACATTCGTTGCATCGCGCTTTACCGGGGAGCCTCCCCCTGCCCTCTCTTCGGAGGGGATGGTCTCTCGATGCTCTATATATCGTTCCACTAACTGGATTAAATATTATCATAAACTCTCGAGGCGCACAGTTTTTCCTTCCACGATACGTCAACGAGCAAAAATCTACCCTCGAGCCGCGTTTTTTTTTCTTTCCGATACCGCACCTCCAGGCGTGCGCAGGTCGAGAATTCTAAAGAGCAAAAAATAATTAACTCGCAACGTCAGAGCCGAGAAATATGGGCCGGAAAATGGGCGCATACTTGTGGAGACGTCGGATCATTTATCCGGGGACCAAAGAGGGGAGGAAACGGTTTTGAAATAACGATGCTATGGTTACTGGGATTCTTTACTTCCCTATGCATATTTATGAAAAATTGGCAAGTAATAGTCGGTCGTAAGGAGGTGATTGTGTTTTCCAAAAGCACAAAAGCCCCGAGGAAATAGATATTCGCTAAAAGTAGATAGTTCGCTGTTTCAACAGCTCGGAAATATTTTTTACATTTTTATTCGATACGTGATACGTGGTTTTTTAAGGGGTTATATATAGTTAACATTTTCGAAAAGTCGATTTTTATTTTGTTTTCGTAGTGTACGTATATTTAAGTACACACACGGAAAATTTCTTGTTAATCCGGCGAATATTCTTGTGCTTTTGAAACTTTAAACGCGTTTTTCTCAAAACTGTGTTTTTAAAGTCGGTGAGTAAGATTTCTCGGAAACGGCTGAGGCGATCAGTCTCAAATTTTAACACAATCTTTTCGAGTATATTTTTCAGTAATTAATCGAAGGTTTTTTCTCACCGACAAATATTTGCCATTTTATAAACAATTTAAGGCCTAAATTTTTGTCAAAAATCGATTTTTTTTTGAGAAGCCGCCATTTTGTCAAAAATTATTATTTTTCTTATTCCTTCGATCAATGGCAAGACAATTATATTAACGAAATATTTTTGGTTTTTTCGTTTTAGATGATCCAGTCCAGAGATATCAGAGATAAAAATAATTATTTGCAAAAATAATTATTTTTGCAAACAATATATGTTAAAATATAGTTACAAGTTACCATAATATGTGTACAAATTTTTACGTTAATAGATTTAAAGGTCTTCTCAAGAAAAATTCTTGAAAAATCAATCTTTTTGGGCCTCCTGACTGTATATAACCCCTTAAATTGAAACGAATAAAAAATTTAATGAGTACGAGGTAATATTGTCATGAAGTTGAAGCTTGCATCATTGGAAGGCTATGCATTTTTTTGGCCTAATTTATTTATTCAGATTAAAGCTATAAAAAAGACTCATACGTTTTTGAGGATGTTTATTTCAAAATATACAATCTGGCAATGCAGAAAAACGATTTTTTATAATAATAAAAATGACATGATGCAAACATACAAAAGAATTGTCGTTGCTTTCCAACGATGCAAACTTGAACACCATATTATTGCCCACCGTTCCAACGCAACGAAAAAGAATGAATATTGTTTTTGGAAATATGACAAGTCATGAAAGCTCATTTAGAAAAATGTACAACGTACGGTCTACGCATCGAATACTGAAAGCAAAATAATTATCATAACGTCAATTTGCTATTGCATATGGAATTGACAGGTGAAAAATTTGCACTCATTTACTATATAAATTACATGTGTGCTTGTGAAAAATAGAAAAAATACAAATTGGAGCTCTCCAGAACCTTATGATTATCGATAGCTGGATACATCGGCCCTCAGGCATTCAAGGTGCCATGCAACAATAATGATGATCCCATGCAGAATTATGGGCAATAAATACCACGTGGTTCAAAGTCCCTCCCTCTGTCTACAGAGATCCACTTTCCTTGAACAAAAATGGTTATCGAACGAACAAAAAAGTTATCCCATTATTTGTGCTACCCTTGTTGTTGGGAACATAAAACGCGTCTCCCTCCCCCTCCTCCTCGACAAAAAGTACATAACAAAGCCCGCTAGTAAAAGTCTAAAGAAATTGCGATCAACTGACCCTACGGTAAAAATAAGCAAACATGTACTCAAGAGGTCACTTTGCGAGCGAAAATGGCCCTGCGATAAAAGAAAAATCCACTGTTCTCGCCCTCTTCACTCAACAGTCTCCATTAATTTTTTTCACATCTCTCGCACCGAATAAAAAGGTCGAATAAAATCCCAAGGCGCATATACGAGATTCGAAGAACCCATTTTTCATTTTAAAAAATTCCGTAAAAAGCAGAGGACGACTGCGAGCTGTGCGAAGCCGGCAGGGCGTGATACGATCCGTTGACGATCGTCGATCAGAGGATCGACCTTTATCACCAGTCCACAAATCTACCGATACAATCTCGCTGAAGAACGCCCGCGTCCATATTTCGACGAATAAAGAGGTGGAGCCAAAGATAACGTGTTTTGCTCCGATTATAAATTTCATTCGCGAAGGGTGTTCCGAAGCTTCGGGAAGGGCCGCGAAGGGTTTTTGTCGAGAGGAGTCACTTGCTCTCCCGCGAGACGTTTCTGCTGTGGTGGAGCTTTTACTTAGAGATGGAGGACCATGCAGAAAGAGAGAGAGAGAGAGAGAGAGAGAGAGAGAGAGAGAGAGAGAGAGAGAGAGAGAGAGAGAGAGAGAGAGAGGATCAGTGAGCGAGGAAAAGAGAGAAAGAGGCTAAAACGTCTTTAGTGGAAAATGCAGGCTCAGGATTAAGAGGTTAGGCCACTCTAAAGGCCGAAAAAATAACTTTTTGAGGATTTTTTTCAGAAAAATTACAAAATCAATCGAGATTACAAAAAAGGGTGTTTATCATACATATCAGTGACTGTGTACAATAATTTTTTTGAAGTGATTAATTTCAAAATGGCGGCGGTGCAGCGTTTATCTCAAAACTGCATTTTTTAAGTTGGCCGGAAACACAACTCAGACAATTTTCAACCGATTCACTTGGAATGTTGAATATATCTTGAAAAATACATTGTCTGTGGAAGTACGTAGGATTTTTTATATTGCATAGTTCATTTGTTATTAACAATACTACAAACAATATAAACGCTGCACAGCGGCCATTTTGAAATAAATTGCTTCAAAAAAATTATTATATACAGTCACCGATATGTATGATAAACATCCTTTTTTGTAATATCGATTTATTTTGTAGTTTTCTGAAAAAAAATCCCCAAAAAGCGTATTTTTTCGGCCTCTAAAGTGGCCTGAGGCCTTAAGGATGTATGGCAACTAAGTTATTTACTACTGTTCGAATTGAAACTCACTGATATTGTAAAGGAAAATATCGAGAACTTTTTGAGATTAAAAAAACAAAATTTGCCCACGTGAATGCTGAGATAAACGAATTCAAAGTTGGGTCATTTAACACGGGGAACATAGGACTGTACGTCCAAAATTCCCTTTACATTGGCAAAAAGGTATTTCCGGAGTACTCTTTTGTAAAAAAAACTTTTGTGCGGTATCGCTGTAATATGCATGATACGTTAAAAAAAAAATCGACATGTGCCCATATATTTTGCGAGATATTGCGAGTTAAATGGGACCGTTTTCGTATTTCTTTAGCTCGTATGTCGTAACCACGACAACGTCAGGGAAAACGTACATCAAATCAGCAACTAAATTTGCAGTTGAAAATTGAAAATTCTTCTTTCTGTACCGCATGTTTTACTTTGAGCTGTGGTAAATCTCCTTTTTAGCTTCAATGAATACTACAATTATTTTATTTAGTCTTTAAATGCGATTTTTGCAAATTGCATAATCAGTTCTGTAACGACTCTGCAGTAGCTGCCATACATCCTTAATCGAAATTGCCATTCAATTGAGTAATTAAATGATTTTTTTCATTGTAAAGGTCATGTGCGGTTTCTAAAGCAAAGTATTTTTCTTTTTTCAACAATTATCAACGATATAGCACTTTCAAACTGTTGTTCTGTTCGGCTCGGCTGAAACGCACCGAGAACATCCGAAGTTACCCGAGAGCTCTGTGACGTCACCGTTCCAACGCCGGTATACGAACTACTCGTGTATACGAGTTTTCTGTCAACGATGGCAACGACAAAATCGTATAAGGCTTGTTTCATTCCTCTTTAAAGTGCCCCAAATAAGGTATTTCTGAATGTGCCACAAGACGTAAAACGTCGAAATCGGTGATTCGATGCAGCACGACGTGTTAACCTGAAATCATCGTCCACTTATTTTTGCTGTGAAGACCACTTAGTCTTACACTTAGAAAGTGTAAATGTGTTATAACATAAACTGAAGTGAAATGTGTTTTTTTAAATGCATCTTTCTCAATATGCTTATAATACGTAGCGACAATAAGTGACACAATTTATCAAGCCTCTCCTAACCTAAAAATCCACGGTCGGCAAATTACTCGAATTTTCTTTCGCAAATCTACTTTCCCACATCGCTGCACGAAAATTAAACTAGTTTTCGACTTTGTGAAAATGCTCAAGATGTTTTCCGATGTAAAATGACACCAAATTGTACACTTGTGTACACTCGCGTGTAAGCGGTATGCATAGCCTATTCGGTCGCGTTCGGACGGTGACGTCACAAGCGCCAGCGCCGTTAGCGTGGCGTTTTGGCGCCAACTTCTACAGTTTGAATTATAGTGATATAAAAGAATAAATAATTATCTTCAGAATTATTCTCAAAGAAAAACCCTTTTGGCATACTGTTTTTTTTTTATCACAAAAGATCAATTCTAAATTAAGAAATCAAACATTTTCTTTTTTTAACAACTCAATTGCCACATCCGTTTTTCTCGAATGGAAAAAAACGAAAATCAACAAGGACTCGTGCAGCATCAAAACTACGCGAAGCACCCCAAAAAGTGACATGTCTAAAATAATGTCCGCCGAGGGCACATGAGGAATCGCTTCATCATTTTCGTCAGACGGAATACAACGCTCATCGATCATCGTTTTCATAAGCGAAGGAGCATAAATACGTTGATAATAGTCATAATAATAATCGCCTTAAACCGCAGTTATACTCGGAACCGCAAAACCCTAGCCTACCAATGCTGGAATACTAAATCGACCACATTGTTCGCCAATTAAAGCGCCTTTTGTGTAGGACGTGACGAAGAATTCGTGAACCCCACTATCGATCATTTTCCCTGCTGGTAAACAAGATAAAGAGGGCGCGGGAGGCAGGAACGTGTAACAGATATTTTTAGGCAGCCGAGATCCAAGGCAAGGATCTCGTGCATCAAGATCACTTCCCTACTGCACCGTATCACGTCGATTTTGGGGCCAGCCGGAGGACCGAAATTTGTCAAGTTTTTCCTGATGTTTCTCGAGACGTTTGGTCTTTCAGACTACGTGTATGCATGTGTGCGTTACGTGGGTCCACATCTGAGTCTTTATCCGAACAACGAGATGATCGGAGGACGAGGAGAGAACTCCCTTAATAATGGGATCGGCATCTGATTTTTTCGGATACCAAACTGCTGGAAGCACGAAAAGAGGGGCCAAAAACGAGATAGTAGTTCGAACATACAGTCGGAGTAGAAAGTGAAAAGGACGAAAGAAAACTCGCAAATTAAATGGACTTTGTTGATTCGTTAATCAACTTCTGAGACTTCGACTTTAATCGAAAAGTCTCTGCGATCGAGAAGAAAAAAAACACGGTCCAATGGCATCATGTATGAGAACGTACAATGTTATGGGCTGGAGTACAAGGACAGTGATGAGACTAGTTCTCGCCACAAAATCGGTGATGCACAGACTGACAAGGAACATCACATGAGTGTCCACTTTCGATTTTTTTAAACTCATACTTGTGATAAAGCATTGAAAAGTATCAGACACGTATTTCTTTTATAGGCGAAAAAACGGCGGAAAGGGGAGAAGCCACCCTTCAAAGAAAGGGGTGTTACCCCTTTGCTTAATTTTTTTGATACTTGTATAGTGTCAAAGTATAATGTAAAGCTTTCTTCGCTTTACATTATAAGAATTTTGGTTTTTGTTTCATTCAGATCGGTGGACTGCTTGTGAGTGAAACTGCAAAATCACCCCTCGACTGGCCTTTCCTTGGGGGGTGGTTCCCCCCTCAAAACCGTTTTTCCGGTGATAAGAAAAAATACGTGTTTAATAGTTTTCAATGCTTTATCATATATATGAGGTTCAACAAAATTAAAGGCGGACACTCAAGTGATGTTCCTTTGACGCCCCGTTGACACACTGGGCCATTTTGACTCGGACGAATTTGAAATGACATTCTCACTTTCCCAAAAGTGACGGTCTTCAACATTTTTTTACAATTCCATTCAATACTTTGCGAATTTTAATTATGCAGACATATTGAGAAATCTTTAAAGTGCATCCCTGATTTCCTTCAATAAAAACCAACCAAAGGGTTGTTAGAGGCAGGTGGGTGGGTATCATCCAGGTCAAATTGACCCAACGTGTCAAAAACGTAGCCCAAATGCAAGTGTATCCACGAAAGCTACATTGTCTGACAATGTGTTTGGATTTTTTGTCCAACATATTCCAAATTTTCCAAGTTCTTCAACGCCATTCCTTATTTATTGCTCCCAACGTAAAACCCGTAAAATAAACAACGTACGCCATGAAAGGGATGAAAACAGTAACAAAGTTTTTTTTTCCACACACTGGTACCCTTTTCCATAAATTATCACGTTTTCAACGCAACAAATGAACAAAAAATCTTCCAATAACCGCGAAATAGACCACATGTTCACCTACCCAAAGTTTCAAACAAATCTAAACTATCTTTTTAGTGGCGGTAAATTCGAATTGTTTATCGCCTTCAAGTAAAATATTTGTAATTCGATAATGGCCTGCAACAGTGCGGTGCAGATGGCATCGCTATTATTAAATATTTCTTGCCCCGAGACAGTCGTGGGTTTCCGGAAGACATAAAGGGCACAAACTCGACAATTCGAAATGCAGCATTTCAGGATTGTAGCCCGAGGGGCTTGGGCGACCCACGTTTTCCAAAGACCTAACGCCCGAGGCACCCTAGAAGGGGGTTGGAGGAGGATCTGGATACTAACCGAGATATACGTAGATACGGAGGATGGAAGAGTAGGGGATGACTCTCGAAGAGGGACTTGACTCGAGCAGCGCGCGACTGGCAACACACATATAGCTTGGCCTCGTTAACTGTCAATCGATATGCTTCATCAACTTCGCCAATTTGGGCGAAGTCTGGCAGTGCTCTCTTGCGAGCCTTCCATATATATTTTGAGCCTCTGGGTGGGCTTTTCGTGTGGGTGGGTGTGTGTGTGTGTGTGTGTGTGTGTGTGTGTGTCGTCCGGCTCTCCAGATACTTGATAATTTCAACGCCGAAAGCAATCTTCGATCCTTAATCCGGCATAAACCGAAAGGGCGACGAACAGAGGCAGAAAAAACGTATGTGTGTAATGACGATGACAATGTGGCGCGAACGCATCGTAGTACAAATTTACGTTTCCGCGCGAACAAATTTGTGCAAGACACTGACAATGAGGAAAAATGATACTCCGAAATTAAAATGAGATAGGACATTTGATATGAAAATGTTTTTATTCAATATTTTTAATCACTGAAAAATAGCTTGTTAATTTAATGAATTTCTGGCAATGAAAACATGAATATTTTGTGGATAGGGCATCGAAGCTTCTTTGGGACTGTGGCAATGTTCAAGGCAGTATTCTAGTCTAGAAATTTGAAGAAATTGTTTTTTTTTGCCATTTTCTTAAAGTAGACTCTTAAGAATATGTCCTCATAAGGACATTTCAAAATTCTCAATATTTAAGCCGAAAAAGACCAGACGAAGACCAGAATAGGATCGACCGGTTGGAGCTAAGGAATTCAGAAGCTTCTGAGGAATATAGAACTGCTCGCGGGGAAGAACGGGCTCTAGAAAATCATCATCTCGAAGTCGAGAAAAGCGCACTTTACGAGGGTGGAATGGCCGATTAATATAACGTAAGTAAAATGCCATTATACCAATTCGATAGTTTTGAGTACCTGAATTTTTACTGAAAACATTAAACGTGTTTTTCTCGAAAGTACTTTTTTCAACCTGGTTGACATAAAATCTCGAGTACTATTCAACCGATTGACTTGAAATTTAGTATCAGCCTTCAGTATATATCCCTCTGTTGTTCCTATCTTCTGCATTGCGAAATTATTATTATTGCGATTTGGAAAAAATTCAACTTCCAATAAAAATAGGACGTAAAATCAACTTTTTTCAGACAGTCAACATTTAAAAAAAAATCTCTTTTGCACCTGCCTTAATGACATCCTTAATGATCAAGAAAATTGGTTTCATTTCTGTTTCAGATGAATGGGACCTTCGGAATCGTGTCAACTGCATCAACCTTTTTTTTCACGGTCATATTTAGAGGCCCCTAAAATTGGCATTTTTTTACACAACACTTTTCGCGATTTCTGAACCATTAATAAAAAAGACTTTAAAAAATGTATAGTAAAAACATTTTTTGTTTAATTTTTATGAAACTCGAAAAAACGCCCGAACGCCTCTAGACTAAAATATTGCCGTAAAATAATTCGACTAACTGTTTGAAACAAAATCTCCGAGTCCTTTGAGCACGCCAACCAACAAATAGTCGAACAAATTTTAACTTTTTTGATGATTTATTTTGAATTTTGAATGATTTCATCCATTTAAATAAATGAACATTATTTCGCTCGTTCGAATATTTTCTGACAATTAGCGGTTCAACGAAAAAAAAATCGTTTCGCACGAACATTATTCGACTATTTCCCCCCACCAAATTGTCACGTCTGAACGTATCAACCGGGTAATTTTTTTTAAACGAAAGGGATTTCGTCAATGGATGTAGATAGTAACGTTGGCGACAAAAACAAATGGATTCGAAGTATCCCCCCAGGCACGTCGATAATGAGAATCGGAATTCGCTCAACAATAGGATTATTACTCGTAAACCAGATCCAATACACTTCAAACGCATGCATCTACGGTCCAACGAGCCCAGCACGAAGTAACGTCAATTTATCGCTCAGTTCTCGGTAGAGCGTTGGAATTTACCATCGCGTTCGGTATCATTTTCAATCCCATTTTCCGTCGCGGCGATTTATCCCGCTCAACGTGAATAACGACTAGAAAACGTGAAATATCACATTCGAAGATTCGATCAAGTGTCGAAAGTAGGGGTTGCTTGGTTACTCAGGCTCGTTCGTATTTCGGCTACTAAGCAAAATAATCCTTTTCGGCGTGTTCAGCGTTTGAATAAAAGAATAGTCATTTAGAAAAGCACTCTCGCAATATTTATTTTTACCATGTTTTGTCTTAAAATCAAAAACTAGTTGAACATAAAATCGACCACATTGTATTACTCATAGGGATATGAAAAAATGGTAATTCTTTAGATAAGTGACTTTTCCGAAAAATTAGCATAAGATTGTTTTTTGATATTTTCTCATTTATTGGGTTATCAATGATATTCAGTCGGGGGAAGGTAAAGTTCACCCGCGCATAAAAAACAAACCCAATATGAGCGTCGAAATATTCAAAAATGCCATATTTTATCCCCCCCCATAAAAAATTACGAGGTTTTGAAGTTCGCGGAAACCCGTGATAAAATAGGGCATTTTTGAACATTTCGACGTCAATATTGGGTTAGTTTGGGTTTTTAAAAAATTCGAAAATATTTTTAACGAAATTATTTAAACGAATTGTTGATGAAATATTTCAGCTTCCCTCGACTGAATATCATCATATATAACCCAATAAATGAAAAATAGTAACAAAAAAAACGTTTGCCTCAGTTTTCGGAAAAGTCACTTAACAATCACTTATCAAAGAATAGCCAAAAAAATCTGCAAGTTGAGGGTCGGCTTCGATTAACATGCCGCAAAAAAATTGGCATCGAAATTAGGAATGGACAGTCCTGAAGAACGTTTCAACGAAAATCATCAAAAATGTTATTTTCCAAGAAAATTTAAGAAAATCATTTTTTAATGGACTCTGCGAAACAATAAAATCATCTAAAAAATGTACGTACTCTACTGATGACTAACGTACCAATCCTACCTCATCGTATAAGTTCAAAAATCGATTTCACTGTAAATTTAAATTGTTTCGATTTTATTTATTCTGAGTACGTGAAAGAAAAGGCGAGAAGACGTGAACTAAAAAAGGTTTCATGACAAAAATAGCTGTCGAACGACTTTGATAATAAATTGACGAAATAACTGAACGACAGGAATTACAAAGATAAATTTATCTCGACGACACGACGCCGTTCTCTAGTCATATCGATTCAGAACCTCCGAAAAAAATCACCAACACAGTCCTTGGCTGCGCGCAACCGGCAGGAACGAATCTTATCAATCTATTTCGCTCGGAGGTACCGTCGAAAAAAAGCATCTAGTTAAGTCAAGCCAAGATGCATCCGGCAAGTTTCGATAAGTTCAATCCTATTCTCACCAGAAATAACTATATTATCCGATCGGCCTGAGGCGAAGATTTTCTCAAGACTCGACGGTTCGTGCCTCTGTAAATCGACTGGACCTTTTGCCACGATATATACGTCGCCTCCTTGAATTTACATCGTCTCCGAGCGCGACTCCCGATAACTCGAAGGAGTTGCTACGAAAATTTGCTCCCACGAAACTTTACGAACATGATGACAATGACAAAGAAGCGATGTCGATCGAGCCTAGGCCACCACCCAGCCAGCGGCAAACTCTTGGCGAGGGTGAAGGGCTTTTCTCGTTGAAGGGCCCGGGGCCCTTATCCCGCATACTCTTCTGACTGTACCCGCCATTGCGATATACTCGTTTATCGCTCTAATTTCTCCGCAAACATCATTAAAAAAAAGAAATTTAACAAAATAAAGTAGATCTGCCAACCAAAGTACATGTACCTACGTAAATGCGAGAAAACGGGCCTCTCAACCGGAATGGAAGAATTTGCGGAGAAAAGCTATTTTCGCGGAGTTCCTTTCTCTCGATATGTTAAACGTACTTATCGCAACTGAAGCATGAGTCACGCAGGAGCCACCACCCCAAAAGAGCTCGAAAGGAAACCTTGAAGGAAACGAACAAGACGGAGATAAAAGGACGAGAGAGAGCGAGACAAAAGCACGAGAAGAAAGAGAGGGAGATCCAAGGAGACAGCGAATTGGCGAAGAATTCAAGCCTCGAACAATCCCTCGTATATTATTTCGCAACAATCGACGCTGACACGTCAATTCCTTTGAAACTGCCAGACCAGTCTCCATCCTTCTCTCACTCTCATCCTTGTACCTCTTCATCTTCAATTTAGCAAAGTTGCCAAAAGTACACGTGCGCTATATAAATCACCGAACTAATGAAATTAATAAAAATCTGCACGATCTGTAAAGGCGAAAATAAATTGCACTTAAAAAATCCTACGTTTTCATCTTATTCCCTGTCCGACTTGGGCCAAGATAGAGGAAGAACTACGAAAATGCAGGTTACCAGACAATTTTCAAAGAAACGTCATATTATCGCAATACGAACTGATGAACGGCGAAAAAAGTAAAACATCGACTAACAAGGAACATCCCTCAGGTGGCACCCGTCGATTTTGTTGAAATTTGGATATGTTGTAAAACACCGAAAAGTAAGCGATACGTATTTTTTTTATCGGCGGAAAAACGGTTTCAAGGACTGAAACGCACCCTCAAAAATGGGGATGTTTTTCGTTTTTCGTCGATAACGTTTTAACGGTACGAGATATTAAAAAATTTCAAATTGCAACAATGTTTATTTTTTGGTGCACTATACTTTGGAGATGAGAACGATAACGTTGTCGACGAAAAACCAAAAACACCCCTATTTTCGAGGGTTCGTTTCACCCCTTAAAACCGTTTTTCCGCCGATAAAAAAATACGTATCGCTTACTTTTCGGTGCTTTATAACATATCCAAATTTCGACAAAATCGAAGGGTGTCACCTGAGGGATGTTCCTTGTAAGTATACGCAACTGCGGGGGAAAATGTTTAAGAAAACTTGATTGAATTATCTGTCGAATTGATTGCAGCGAAGCCAGTGCAGTGGCGTTGATGTTCAACCAAAAAACAGAACTCACAAGGTACACAGATTTGAACAAGAAGTCAGAAAAAATAATTCACATTTGATGATATTTAATGGAAACTCAACAATGCACCCAAAATCGTGCAAAAAGGCGAAAGAGCAAAAGGTCCAAAGAAATGCAAAAAAAAGTGCAAAAAAGTGCAAAAACGTGCAAAAATGCATAATATACCTCGAAGTCTGACAAACTTTAAAACTGCCACAAGAACTTTCACCTGCACAAAAGTACGCGAACGCGCTACAAGCGTAAAAAAAAGTGCAAAGTGCAACCTAAATTAAAAAAAAGAAAACCTTGAGCCAACTGGATCACTTCGACGTGTCCACTGAAATCTAAAAACTCTGTTTTCCAAGTTTCTCCAGTTAGGTCTGAACAATGCGACCCGAAACTTGGATAGAAACTTGAAATTGATAAAGTTTTGAGTGCTGTTCGATGTCTTTGTGTATTTTCATTGTGAAGTTCAGTCATGTTTTCGGCTTTCTCTTATGGGAGTTCGCCCTTTTCTCATATGTATACCTATATACATGTACACACACACATGCACAATTGAGCGTGACTTTGTTTTGTAACTTTGGAAAACTTGTTACACCGTACTTTTCAATACTTGAATAATCGCTAAACTCCGATCGACGCGATTAATTCTTGTACCGTGGCACGCGAAAAAAAAAATCGCGCGAGGGATTTATTCGCGTTTTCCCGGCGGGGCGATACGATTTCACGCACGTGTCACACAGGCCCCACGGAGAAGCACTAAACGCAGCGCGGAATCGACGACAAAGACGAGGGTAGTTGGGATCGCGGAAAAAGCCTCCCTGTAACTCGGCTCGGTTCGCCCGCACTACCCCACTCTACCACACCCAAGGATTAGAAAACCAAAATCCTCCCACCAACGTCGTCCAACCGGTGTACCCGGACGCCGCCGCCGTCGCGACGCCGACGCCACCGACTATGACCGGCTGCGCAGACTCTTCTGGACCGTCGCGAGATTCATCCCCCTCATACCCAACGATTCTTCGCCTCCCCTCTCAATTCCTTCTTATTTTTACTCGTCTCCATATAACTAACCCGTAATGCCTATCTCTTCAATCATATCTCGACTATCGTTTCGATCGACCGTCTTTTTGTCCCAACGCTGGACACTCCTTTCCGAGGATTCGTCTCGGGAAAACGAATTTGGGCGGGCAATTTCTCGTTGCTGGTGCTTCTAAACGCTTGATCGAAAGCGACGAGAGTTTTTTTATTTTTTAATTTTCCACTCGAGGCACAAAAATCGTGTTTATTTGTTCTGACAGCACAGAAAATTTGGCGAAATTCCGATAAAACTTCGGATATAAATTAGTCAATTAAGGGGGGGTTCCTTTCGTGGGGTAAGCAAGAGCTTATGGCGGAAATTAACTGCAGGAGGGAGCTGAAGGACTGCTTTATGGCCTCGGAATCACAGATTTATCGGAAGATCATTTAGTCACGAAATTATTGTCTTGAAACTGAACACGTTTTTTTTTAAATTACTTTTTCGTGAACCTCGTACGAAATAATTCAAAAACTATCTGATCAATTTTTCGTAATTTTGCACAGTTTTAGATAAGATAATTAACGTCTATGTAAACTTCAAGTTCTTTGTAAATTATTCTGAGACTACTTTTTTATTAATGAATATTATGGTAAGCATTTAAAGAAGGTTTCTACTTTGCTGGCCCTAAAAATGTTCGTTTTTTCACCAATTCTTTAAGCGAAAAATGTTAAGCCGTTACCCCCACTTGTAGCGCAAAAAAAGGCCTTTTTCATGATTTTTTTTAAAGAAAACTACAAAACTTTTTTAATCGATCAATATACCATCTTAAAGAACACATCTTGAAGAACTTTCAGTAATTTTTTTATTGAAAAATATTACATTGTTTAGTGGCAAATGGCCATCAATGAAATAATGTTTTTATATACACGTTTTGCTGTGACCAACATTGCGGCGAAGTGGATCATCTGAAAAAAAATGCGGATGGATTGAGTCAAATATAAGTATAAACTAGTCTTTAATCGAAGGATTTTAAAAAATATTCATTTTTCACAAAATGGCGGACAGTCAAAGTTAACGGTTCGATTTTAACGAAAAAAATCGAACGATAAAAGACTACATTTTTATGTATTAAATAAGCCTGCAAAATTTCAAGAAGATCGCTTCATTAGTGTTCGAGTAATCTTGGTCACCGACTTCAGAAATGCCATTTTGAGAAAAACGCGTTTAAAGTTTCTATTCCTATACTCATAGAAAGTAACCCCTTAAATATGGAATGTTGGAAATTGGTACGTTTACCAAGCGGTCTTCATCGACCATGGCAATATTTTCGTCGGTGTGCCGGCGATGATATTCTTCGCTTGCTAAAGGGGTCTTCTCACTTTAGACGCTAAAAAAGGCTATTTTTTTTATAGGTTTATATTATAGATATTGAAATAAAAGTTGTTACACGTAATAAACACACTTTCGAAAAATATCCATTTTTTTTTATTTACTTAAGTCACTATTTATAGATGAAAATGGTAGTTAACAAAATGTCCTAAAAAATGGTAGGTCTGCGCTGTTGATGAAATGTCGGAGATGGATCACCCGAACCAAAAAAATCAAACGATTTTAGATTCAGTACGTTAATGGCTATAGCGCATATCATACGATTTTTGATATATGCAGCAATAACAAAATGGCTGACAATTTTCGAAAAAATAAAAAAAACGTGCTTTTCATCGTTTTTGGCAAAAAAATAGTAAATGTCAAAATTTTTTCAATCCTCGATATGCGCTATAGCTATAGTTGTAAACAATATTTGATCAAAATCTCATAACGATCGGTTCAGTAGTTTTGAAGATTTCATCAACAAGCCATCGAGAAACGTTGTTTCGAGAAAATCGCGTTTAAAGTTTGTTTTGGTTACATAAATGCATAAATATTTTTTAAATGTATTTCGAAGGTGTATTTATTGGGTGTAACAGTTTTTGTATCAATATCTATAATATAAACACAACAAAAAAATTCATAAAAATAGCCTTTTTTAGCATCTAAAGTGAGAAGGCCCCTGAAGTGCTCCTACACGCCCTAGATGAGCAATCGTAATGAAATTTGGCAGACACGTGTACAACAAACATATTCATTAGTTGAACTAAAATTATCCGAAAATATCCAAAGGTTTTTATTTTACGAACTAAAAACTGCAAAATTTTTTGATAAAAAACGAAACTTCTTCGATCGCTCACAATTTTTTTTATTTTTCAATTTTTCGTCTTGATTTTAGTTCGACTTATACAAAATATTGTACAAAGTAGAAGTATGCTTGATTTTTTTTGCTTCAGATCACCTGTTCAGGACTTAGGACTTCCGACTTTATTTTATGTAACGAGCAAAAAACTACAATTTTTTTTTATAAAAAACTAAACATCTTCGATCGCTCACTATATTTTTATTTTTTCATTTTTCGTCTTGACTTTGATTCGACTTATACAAAATATTGTGCAAAGCAAAAATATGTTTGATTTTTTTGCTTCAAATCGCCTGTTCAGGACTTAGGGCTTGCGCAAGCGAAAAATATCATCGCCGGCGCACCGACATACGTGGCTCCTCCCACTCCCAGTACCATGTTTAGTCAAACTTTTAAAAATACCATCATGTTCAATAAAGACCGCTTAGTGAACATGCCAAATTTCAACATTCCATATTTAATATTTTTCGCATAAGAAGTTGGTGAAAAACCAGCATTTCTAGCCCAGCAAAGTGGATGCCCCCCTTATTGAAAAATATAACATTTTTTCAAACACGTACCATTTTTCGAAATTTCACTCTTTTTTCGATTTTTCAGGTTCACATAGAGCGTGTGGATCTTAGAAATCTAAAACTTTTTAACTCCGTCACAACCGTGACAACCGTCTCTGGAGCAAGTGTCGTACAGCCGGCATTTTTCAAAATATATTTGAAAAATAGGTTTTTTTGCTAAATTAAAAGACCTAATGATATGTACGTAAATTTTTAAAAAATTAATTTTAATTAATTTAATTAATTAAATTTTTATTTTAATTATGTAGAATAAATAGTTCCGACACCAAAAATCGTGAAAATTCGTTTATTTTCGACTGTCTAAAGGCCCCTTTGAATTAAATTAAATCTACTGAAATTATTAAATGTCACCGGCTAAGCGGTCACCGAAGCCTCGGAGCCGAACATATTTTTGCACTACCGTACGCCACTTACCATCGTGTATTCACATCGATATTTACAATCCGTACGTACTGGTAGCAAATGAAAGTTTGCGTATATCTTGCGCTATATCAACCGGTAAATTGACCTCCTTCGTCAGGGACATGCTCGAAATTGATCCTGATCGCGCTTGCTTCGTAACGACGAAAAACGCCGAACAAAGAATAACCATTAGAAAAGTGCACAACCCCGGAAGAGGATTCGTTTACATCTGGCCAACTTGAGTCTGACTTTTGGAATGGTTTTCGATGCGATAGTGCGCCCCGTAACAACCCTTCCGACCAGGCTTGCATCCCTCCATTTCATCTCGTTTCCTATCTTATCAATGAGAAGCCTGCGTAAGAAAGTAATAACGTTATGATCCTAGATGGGAAAAGTTGAGACGGTGGACGTATATACGTAGAGTTTGTTGAGATTAGTCCGTGTATAGAATCGGGACACTACGACACTCGATTTTTCTCGTTCATCGTACTTTGGGAACTCTTTCTCAGTCCCGCTACGAGATACAGACCCAATGCCTCCTGCGTTACGGTCTTGCAGTTCGAGGTGAACTTCTTCCTCCAGAGATCGGTTGGATTAGAGCCCGATGGTTTTAAGCTCAACACGTTCTTGGCTCGCTATATGTAATTTCGATATTGAGTATGCAAAGGGGCGTCGGTATTATACAGGGTGTCCTGTTATGAATATCCTGCTACTGTCGATAGGTCAGATCATGTCCTACTATACGCTGGAATTTCAGTTTAGTCAAAGACCCACGGTTTAAAATTCCGAATCTTAAGGCGTTAGGCCACAGTAACGGGTATAAAATCATGTGCGAATTTAACCATTTTTTTCGTATGAAAAAGTGATTCACTCAAAAAAATTACACATCTATTTAGTATGAATATCAAACTGTTAGAATTTTTTTTTCGATGTACAAAATGACCGACTACTCGAAACTTCTCGAAACAGCTTTTTTCCAATTGGCGTGACGAATAACTTCAACAATTTTCACTCGATTTACTTCAAATTTAAAAGTTGTGTTCCTAATTGCATTTCGCAGAGAAGTACGTACGGAATTTCTGATTAACGCGGTCCTCGAGTTTCTCGGCTGTTTTTTTACGGCTTTTTCAATAATTTTTTACGGGCAAAGCATCGAAATAATCAATCTTATTGTTTTTGCATAATCTTTATTAACATTTAAATAAGCTTTACAAATTTTTTGAAGTCAAAATATATAATAGAAGAAAAGTTATAGTGGCCGGCAGGAAGACATCAAGTAAAAGAGGTGCTTGACGGTGACCAAGATTGCGGCTGTTCTGCTTATCTGAAATCAAAAAACCAAACGGCATTTTAATCTTCATATTTAAGACTAGCGATTGAACTAGAGTGAATTCTAAATTACAAAAATTGGCTTTTTTATACACTTTTGAAAATTACAGTCTATTTTTTACTCATTTTTTCTTAAGTTTTTCGCTCGTACAAAAAAAACTATCGAAGCAATCATGATAATCCTACTTCAATCGCTGGCTTATAACATATTAAAGATGCTGTATAAATTTGAACAAGATCGGTGCAGTAGTTTCTGAAATATCGTGGTCACCGTTTCGAAAAATGGTGTTTCGAGAAAAACGCGTTTGAAAGTATACCTGCTCCGTATACCTGCTTCGTTCCGGGGCCGTAACTTGTGAACCACTTCGAATATCGAAAAATCCTTCGGCACACATTTTCTATACATGTCGTAGATGTGATTTATGAAAAAATCACATCTACTTTCTTAATTCTTAATCGAAAACTTTTCATTTTATGAGCAGTTTATGAGCAGTTATAACGAATTTTTTCAATGAAAATTCATTTCTTAAGTTCAAATACCTACAACTTTTGAATAAAACAAAAAAATTTAAATTCCGTACGTACTTCTCTAGGTATTCTAATGTAGATTGACGAGAATTTTTGTTTTTTGTTTTAGGTAAAAAATTGTGGATGCTAAATTTCACGCCGCGGAGCGCCTAAAAAAGATAACAAAAGAAAATATTAGTAGTCGGCCATTTGTGCATCGAAAAAATATATATATATATTTTCCAACAGCTTGATATTTATACTAAATAGATGTGTAATTAATTTTATGAGTGAATCACTTTTTCATACGAAAAAAATGGTTAAATTCGCACATGATTTTATGCCCGTTACTGTGGCCTAACCCCTTAAACTGAAATGCCATTATATAGTAGGACATGGTCTGACCTATCCACAGTTACAGAATTATCCATTCACAACAGGCCACCCTGTATACGTGACGTGCCCTGCTACGTGTATTTCGTACATGTCCCATCGACCCTTCTACCCCATATCTGTCTTCCTACTACCCTTCCGTGCAAAAAAAAGAATCAGAATTGGAATTCTGAAGACCGCTCGATGCACTTACCTGTCGCGAAAGGAACGAACGTTGAAGTGGTAGTAAAAAGGGAGAAAAAACGAAGAATAACGACGAGAATCCACTCTCGAAGAGATTCTTCAGCTCGCAGCCAAGCCTGCAACTAATCCGTGCGGTTTACAAGTACGAACAGCTCCCAGCTGTGAGGCAGTCGATAACGGAATTGCGCGTGAAGATTTGGTGCTCCTCTCTGTCTGGCCGATATCTTTGTTCGAGCTATATATTTTTCGCACGCACTTCACTAAACAATTTATCAACCCCGAGGCGTGAAACGAACCAGCAGAGACAAATTTGTGGAAGCCCTTGCTCGATTTATTGGGGAGCAGGGAAGGGGAGGGGGGGCGATATATGATGGATACGAAGATAGATCGGACCAACTTCAGTACCAGTCGGACACTTAGGGAACGAGCCATTTTTCGTGTCCTAAGCGAGTGATTACACCAATATCTACCAATCGCATTTTAGTCACTAGTTTTGTTCTCTTATCGACAGCTTCGTAATGCCTATTACGGGCTGTTCACTGTGACAAGCCGAAAAAAAATTGTTTTTTTTCCGATTTTTTTTGTCTACTAGATTATTTACTTGAGATTTGGAAAAAGGTATGTTAGTAAGCATACATTGAAGTCATTTCTCGTAAAATTTTATTGAACATTTATCGAACGAAAGGTTTTTTTTAATTGACGATCTTAATTGATAAATGGTTTTTTTTTAACTTTTTGATCATTTCGTAGAAATTCGGAGTTTACGTGCATACGGAAAGCCGTGTACTAAGAAGCGATGCACTTGATTCGGGGAGAACACCACTGTGACGGGCGGAAAAAAGCTCGTTTTTCCGATTTTTTCGTCCAGTAAATTATTTATTTGAGATTCGAAGAAAAGTATGTTAATAAGCATACATTGAACTTATTTCATGTAATTTTTTTTTTTTAATATCAAAAATTATCAATGTTATTGAGGTACAAGCGAGTCTCTTCATAAAAAATTTGATCCAACGGCCGGATCGATAATTTGACGATAGTTAGTCTGAAAAATAACAATAAAAAAGTTTTACAATCTATATAAATGTAGTTCTCGTTGTGCTTAGCCGTTTTTTTTTTCTAAAAAAATCACAGAATGACAGGTGTCCAAAAAAAGTATCATTTTGGAGAAATTTTTCCTTATATTCGGGGGCTTATAAAATACTACATTTCAAACAAAGAAACGGCTACGTACAACAATAGCAACGGCACGGAAATATTAGTTTTTTTTTTCTTATTGAAAATCGGGCAATTATAGCTGGAGTTATGATTTCGGCCAGGTCAAGAAAAGCCGTTTCGAGAAAAACGCGATTGAAAGTTTTAGTATACGTAAACCGTTGGGCTACCTGCCCCCACTAAATCGTCTGTAATTTGGTCAATTATCAATATCTTAATCTGCATTTTTTTTAAACTTCTTGAATATGTACACTTTGAATAAATGGAAAAAAATCGATTTTTTTGCACTGTCGCAATGGTGTTCCGCCTTAGAACTTCACACTAGTGGCTTTTATTGAAAATTGAGGAAGGCACGAAAATAATTGTTGAAAGCAATCACCTTCCGGTAGCATTAAATAAAATAATAAATGAAATAAATGAGAAAACAGAATATCGCAAGACATTAGCTATAGTAATTAAAACTCCTCGGCCACATTGTTGCCGAAAGGTTTTTTTCATCCGTCTCAATTTTTGCGATTTATTTTGGCTATGTAATTAAAATGGGCCATTCTGTATATATATATATATACACACACACATACATATATATATGTATGTTTGTATGTATGTATGTATGTATATACCTATCGGGTGGCCCATTTTAATCTTACACCTTATTTATATATATATATACATATTACGTTCATCAATAATATTCCTGACACTTGAAAATGAGCTTTGGTTGACCCGCGACCGCTGAACATTCCTAGATACGAATATGTTCGAACAGACGGAAAAGAGTGTGAGACGAGAAACGTGATGGGGAAACTAATGGCCCAACGTTCACCACGGCGGAGACTTCCGAAGAAACATTGACGAATATACTTTTACCACGTTACAAAAGTATAGTAAACTTTGTCAATCGCGCGAGGGGTCATCTTGTTTCTGGACGAACGGTGAAAGCAGAGCTTATCAGTGTCAGATGTAGAAATATTTTTATGACAAGGAAATATGGTCGACCTTCTGTCCACCAAGGTAAACTTTGCAGATTCCTGACCCTAAGCCGTTTCGACGCTTTTGTATCCAAGTTCCGGATGCCCCAATCCAACTCCCTCTATTTCTTTATTCATTCCATCAGCTATGCCGTAGTCTTTATTCCACAATGCCTCCGTATTCTTATTGGTAAGAAACAGAGTGCCGTCGATGAAGGAAATCGAATTTTTACTTATATTGTGTACATGGAATAAAAGGACTATGGATAAAATAATTATTAGTTACGCATTCTTTTTTATCGCGATGGCTTTCGGTCCGTACTGGAAGGATTTTTCTAGAGGGAACCTCGATCGTCTGTTCAATACATCGATTAAATTTTTTGTTGTGAAAAAATGCATCTTAAATTATATTTTAGGTTGTGATTGAATGTTTTTTCGATTACGTGGCATTAAACTGAGTGTCATAGAGCTTTGATTTCTAACTTGAGAATGCGTTTATTCATTTTTATAGAAAAACTGCTTTAACGGAGCAGAATATTGTATGAGATTGTGCATTTCGTACTAAGCGTCTATCATGCAAAAAAAAACATAGACTTTCGACGATTTTTCGTGAAAATTAAGGATTTTGGGGACAATTAACGGTGAATTCGTTTTGAGATACATTCATATAGAATTAGAAAAAAAATCTTCACAATTCAAAATATTTTTTCATCTCGGCCAAAAATCAGTAGTTTCACTCAACCTTCAATAATCTGTTTTCGGTTTGAATTTGGAACTCCGCTTTATGTGCATTCTTTTCGTAATAGTTTTCACTTTAAAATGCCGTTTGGTTTATGGAGTTCCGATGATTTTTCGATTTCTGGCAGAATTTCAAAGATGGACCGTCGATTTTGTCAATTTTCCCATACCCTTTGCCCTTTTTTCGACCGTTTTTTAAGTGAACTTTCCGAGAAAACTAATCATGATATCAGGATGAATCTAACCCCATTCTCTAATTCTGCCAAAATCCTTTCCAAAAACCTCCCAATAAATCTCCGTCGCTCAAATAGAACCGACGCTACGGCTGTTTGAAATTTTCGGATTTTGTCGATTCCGGAAGTGGCCAAAAAGGTCAAAAAAATCTTTTTTAGATTTTTTAACCATCTCAATGGTATATTTGGTGGAAAATTTACCGCCGATTACGAATATCACAGAGTTTTTCTCGAAAGTTCAAAACTACGCCAGTAACCGCGGAAAACCTTTGTTCCCGCACTTTTTACAATTTTCAATTAAAATTGCAGGTTTTGGTGAAAATGAATGGTGAATTCGCATTCAGGGGGGAAAAATACATAGATAGGGACTCGTAAAAAAAATTGTTTCTTTGAATATTTATTCCCATCTCGACCAAAAATAACTAGCTTCACTGAATGATCGATCACTTTTTTCTGTTTCGATTTGGAACTCAGCTTTGTGTGCACTCCCTTCGTAGTTCCGATGATTTTTCGATTTTTGGCAGAATTTTAAAGTAGACCATCGATTTTTGTCAATTTTCCGATACTCTTCCTTCGGCTTTTTATATATTTCCTTTCCCTCTTTTTCGGCCATTTTTAAGTGCATTTTCCGGTAAAACTAAATACTAAAAACTCTAAATCTCGTCCAATCGCCAAAATGGTCGAAAAAACTTTTTTTCGATTTTTAAACCGCTTGAAGGGTCTTCCTGTCGGAATATTTTCCGTTGATTACGAATATAACCGAGTTTTTTCCAAAAACTCAAAATTACCAGCAAAATGCGATTCCACCTTTGTTTATTGGATCAAACGCAGTGAACGTCCAGAAAGGATGAGCTTACGATGAGTAAAATGTTCTGCGAAATCGTCCAAGGCCAGACACTCAAACAGAATTCTCAAATCTAATATTTATTCGGTCCAACTGACACGTCTTGATCGGGTCGATAAATCTCGTTCATTGCAACTACATATTTGCCCCATTGGATAGAGTCTCCATTGAATGAAGTAAACATTGAGTTTGCCAGTCACGACACCGCAAGTTTAGTTCATTTTGCAAACCCAATTTTCCCGAGTCCACGCCGGTTTATTCGATTAGCCAATTGTCACAGGCTGATCGGAACATTCCGAGGCACACTGCTTATTACGTTAGGATCTAGGATTATTCGGACGTTGAAGAAGTTCTCGCTGTTTTCCAACAGATGCCGTTACCAGTACTCCGTGAGTGGCGAATTCAATTCCCAAACGTGCGTAATATGCTAACGCATCTATAAAGAAGTACACTACAGCAAGCTTGAAATTCAGTGTATGTCATTACGCCGAAGTGTAAACAACTTTTTTTTTCATAGTGTTAAACAGGTCAAATTTCGTGCGAAAAAAAGCATTTGCGGAGAATTTCACTGTACTACTTTATTTTTTTTTAATGAGCAGATGAAGCAGGCATAATTCCTGTTGGAACTTACGGCGACCATGCGCTTTCGAAAAATACATGCAGAAATTGGTTTAGACGCTTCAAAAATAATGATTTGATATAGGCAATCGGACAGTAAAAAAAAATCTAAAATGTAGTTAGAATAAATGTTTATATAATTAAAACGATCATTCAATCAATATTTTTGTTAAATAATAATGATTTGTATTTTCAAATCAATAAATAACATCTAATGATTGAAACATTTTTAATAAGTCCTTCACCTCAAACGAAACACCAAGCGCATGACCCCATTCGTGTGTAAACAAACGTTTCCATGCGCGTGTTTTTCTCTCTTGTTTACGTTTTCGTCTGATGTTTACGTTTTTTGACATGGAACCAGGATTTAAGCAGGAACCCCAAACTTCACAAAAAGGTAAATAATAACACCTTGCACTTGATTTTGAGGTTAGCTTGTCGTGTGTTTACACACATATGACGTCACGCGTTCTGAGATGACGTGGAGTAACGTTTGCGCGGCAATTTTAAAATAACAACATCCAGACATAGTTTTAGGTACTTAAAAAGCTTTATTTATATAAAATAACATTTTTCATGGCTATATATATCCATTATGGTTGATCACACATCAGTTTTGAAACGTTTGAAGGATTAGGAATGATTTTTTCAATGAAAGCACTAACTTTCACGAAAAAAACAGCGAAAACTTATTCATCATCCCAATCCAAATACTAAATGTCGGAAAGGGTGCTCTCATTGAAGTCCAACTTCATCGTGTACGCGACTATTTCAATTGTGCGAAGTCCAACGCTTAATCCTGAATCGTACGTGATGGGAGTGCAGCTGCGAGTACTGTCGCAAATTTGACATGGCAAGTGAGAGCGTCAGCAGGAAAATTTCTACGTGCAACTCGGAGCCCTGCTAAATCACAGACGCGATTGAAAACGTATATCTCTCGAGGCACTTGTATGTATGTTGGTGGGTGTACAGAGTGCTGCCAGACGAAGGATCTCAACCTACCAGATTAAACACCAGTAGGAAAGGCAGTTACGCCCTTTTGTATGCCGGGAGACGATAATGGATATAGCGAGCGCTAGACCATACTCGCTGACTATTGTGCGCCCTCTACTACGAGCGGGATTAACTAGCGCACACGGGGCTGAAGTGAGAAAAAGGATGATAAAACAGCTAAGCCCTATCCTCTTTCCAATAGAAACTGCGGTAATCTTACAAAATTACATCAGTACAGCCTTTTTTATCACAATCTTGGCAAATTACATTGTTGCGCTTCAACTTAAGCTCTATACGAGGTATGGAAAATACCAGTAACTGCGATAATTGAAGTCTAAGGACATGCACAAAGTAAACATAACCGTACAAATTTTCAAACAGATTTTTCTCATAGATGGTTCAGTGTTTTAAGAAAACCCAAAGCATAAGGCTCCGGAGAATTTCCTGACGCTGAGCTTGACGATTTTCTTTTGCCGTAAATATTGATAATCTCTGAGAAATCTGTGTTCGAAAATTTCAGCTGTCCCAATCGCACTCATATCACGTGGTACATCTGCTTCGCCTTGAGGAGGGGTTAGGCTACCGTAGAAATGACGAGCACACGTTCGTCGCTTGAGGCAACTCAAATTGAAGAGAAAGGTCCAATATATGGTGCAGAAATCGTAGATTGGAGGTAAACTTGTGATTGCAACGATTGAACTGCTAGTTAAGCTAGTTTAAGGAGGCTGGAGCGGTCCAGTTGAGTCGAACGGCGTTTTTTACATTTTTTTTAATGAACCTCAAACAAATGCATACGAGGAATAAATTTATTCTGTAGATGCTAGTTTTTCATTAATATATATGATTAAAGGACGAAATTTGCATTTTTATATTTTTATTAGGTGAATGAGAAAAACTTTTCTGTCACTACCAACTTGAAAAAGTATAACATCGATTATTATCATGAAAGAAACTGCGTCAGTGAATGTTTTATGCAACTCAGAATGAAATATTTAGTCATTTATAATTATGCATATTTATATTTATGTCACGAGATTACTAATTATTACTATTTATTAATATTATGTGTTGCCGAAGCAACTTCGCGACGTTGAGGTTGGCAGCAATGTCTTCATTCGTCAGCCAGGATTCCTAATCTTTCATCAAACCTTGATAGTTCAATATTGAATATATGGTTTACCATGGGCGAGATGGGGGGTTTTTTAAATAAATGTCCACAAAGGCTTAGTTTATGTTAATCCGTTGTTAGGAATGTGAAGACTCAGTACCTAGACGATAACATGTATATTGTTTAAAACTTTAATCTTGGATTATGGCCAACGCTTTAATCTCCTTAAACGCGTTTTTCTCGAAACTATGATTTTCAAGACGGTGTACACGATTTCTCGACATATAATCAACGGATTGACTTGAAATTTGGCACACTCATTCAGTGTAATAGTAGTTTAATCTTGAACGACGATTTTCTGCGTGACATTTTTTTTTTATTAGTTATTAACAATAATAATATAATTTTTCCTCGAAAATCGGAACAAATTTTTTATTAAATTTTTCTCTGATGTTTCAAACATTACAACGTAAAAAAGCTCGGTCAAGTCGCAGCCAATATTATCTATTTTAAGAAAAAAAAACTCGTGTTCAACGGTCTTTCACGAGATTGTTTATAACTTCTGTAATTATTAATATTTTTGTTATAAAATTTCCTTCACAATTTTGTTGATGTACATAAAAATAAATGTCCGAACAATTTTTCAGTTCTCTCACTTATTCATTCAAAATTAATTTTTTCAACAACCCTTATTTACCCGATGAGAATAGATATGAAAGAACAGGCTGACTCAATATGTCTTTGAGAATGAATCTCTCCTAGATTCGGCAAGACGTAGATCGATCGCGATCATGCACTCGGATGGGTTGTTCGAAAAATCATTCGAACTTCGAAAGAATAATGTACACGGTGTTTCATAAGGACCTGACATCTTAATTTATTGACAAAACGTATTATTTATTTGAAAAGTACGAACATTTTTGTTTTAAGGGGTCTTCTCATTTTAGACGCTAGAAAAGGCTATTTTCATGCATTTTTTTGATACGTTTATGTTATCGATATTGATGCAATAGTTGTTACACTTAATAAATACACTTTCGAAATACATTTAACATTTTTTAATTTATTTGAGTGAATATTTATAGACGAAAATGGTGGTTAAAAAAATGTCCTAAACAAATTGTAGGTCTGCACTGTTGATGAAATCGCGGAGATGGATCATCCGAAACAAAAAATCAAACGGTTTTAGATTCATTATGTTAATGGCTATAGCGCATATTATACGATTTTTGATACATGCAAACGGAAATGACAAAATAGCGGACATTTTTCGAAAAAAAAAATAGTAAATATCAAAATTTCAAAAAATCGTTCATATGTGCTATAGCTACAGTTGTAAAGAATATGTGGTTAAAAGTTCATAAGAATCGGTTCAGTAGTTTCGAAGTTTTTATCAACAAGCCGTCGAAAAACTTTAAACATCGCGTTTAAAGTTTCGGGTTACATAAATACATCCATTTTTGTTATGTATGAGTAAGTGTGTAAGAACTTTTATATCAATATATATCATATAAACCTATCGAAAACAAAACATGAAAATAGCCTTTTTTAGCGTCTAAAGTGAGAAGACCCCCTAATATAAGGTACATATATGGAGGTTATGTGTGGAACGCAGTATCCAATAAATGGCCGCCTCATCCCTGTTTGCTAACGTTCACTCTTTTGACGAATTTTTCAATAACATTTTGGCATAATTGCAGACTAATTTCATCAATGGTGCGTCCAATTGCTTTCTTTAACTCCGGAATGACCTGTGGATCATTGGCATACATTTTTTTCTGCCAGAAAACCCGAAAGAAAGAAGTCCAATCGCGTCAAATCACACGATCTTGGTGACCAATTCACATGGCCGCGGCGCGAGATAACACGACCATGAAACCTCGTCTGCAATAACTATGCAGTAACAATGCAGCAAATAACAATTTCCATGAGTTGCTCGATCGTGTCATTCTCCATGACTGAACCTCAATACTTCCTGATGCCAGTTGTCAAAGATTAGTACTTTATGTTAGCCACAAATGACGCTTAATTTAAAATGTCAGGTCATTGTGAGACACCATTTGCTTTTAAAAAGACTCGCTCAATTTGAAAGAGAAACATGCAGTGTATCGAAACAAAATTCTGATTGTCAGATTAATGACAATTGGCATGGTTAAAGGCAGCTTCAATTCAGGTCAATCAGAAGTAAGTTAATATACGCCTTTTCCGGCAATGATGAACTTTCTTGACATTTTTACGATCGGAAGGAATAGGTGAAACTAATTTGATGAAGTTACGAGAAAACGAGTGCGCTAACGCACGTTGCCTATGCGCGTTTGTAAGCCCGCCACTCAGTAACGACACCACACGGCAGAGACTGGAACCTTCCTTTGCGGTAACGTGCCTGAACCACGGTTGAGGGCGCCAGAGTGGGGGCAATGCGCGCGCACGTCGAATGGCGTCCAGATCTCGTGTATTGTGCTGACGCTGATGATCGAAAATCGCGCGTCTCACGACTGCGGAGGACGAAAAGAAAGACGAAAAAAAACGTGTCTCCGATTGAACGATACAGCTATTATTAATCGTTTTGTTTTCCGATAATTTATGAGTTTACGCAATCGTGTGTCGAGAGCGGTATTCGATCGAGGTGCCGCGATCTTCGCGCTGAATAATAAGTATTCGCGTTCTCTTCGATTCGATTGAGGCACATTTTCCACACAACTCGGCCAAAACGAAGCTCAAAATGCCACTGGTGAGCGTTTCACTTATTTTTACATTTGCCTACTTTTCCATTGTCGCACTCTGTCATCGAAAGATTGTCGATAAAGTCGACGATCGTTCGGAAATTCTCCCCAAATGTCAAGGACCCGCCTACGATCGGAAAGTCCTGAAACTTGTCAGACTCGTCGGGACGAACGACGTGAAAACTACTTTTTTCCACCTGACGATCCTTTTTCATCCTTCAATAACGAATGAACTGAAATTCTCGAACAAACCCCATCCACCTTTGATTTAATTTAGTTGCGGATGAAATATTCGCAGTCGCGTGCTGGCAAACGTCAAAATATTCTTTGCACCTTTTCCCCGAGCAGTTCCGTAGTTTTCGTACTCGTTCCACTTGAGTCTGTAATCGGCAAAAAATTGGCGGGTATGGGACGCAGAGCGAAACTTGAGAGAACCGTCGCCTTGCAGGGTAACCACGTCGCCCTTACGCCGCTGGAGGACATGTCGGGTGGAAGGGGACAGGCGGGCGGCGGAGGACCGCAAAATTGCCTCAAAGTCTTTATCCAACGCGACTACAGTCAAGGTACCATGGTCAAATTCCAAAATCGATTCCCCACGGAGCTCACGGACAGGGTGAGTACAAAAATCTGAGATTTATCGTGGCAAAACTTCCTTTAGCATTTTTTCTCGTCCTTGAGTAGAATTTCCCCTGCCAAGCTTTGGCGGTAAGACATGTTATAATGATCCGAGCAACAGTAGCAAATCATATTTTGTAAGAAGACCGGATATGGTCTTAAGCTTGCATCGTTGAAATGCAACACAAATTCTTCATATTTCTATTTTCTAATTTTTATCATTCTACAAAATCTTTCATTGCAAATTTAAATTTTAGATCCCTAAAAAAGCGAATTAAAATATGATTGAGGGATTTTCGTAACGAAGATTTGCCAAAGCACTTTGAGCAATTGAAAATAATCATTTTTGGTGCATTAGAAAAATGTGAACTTCAATCTCATTTACAAGTATTTGCAAATTAAGCAGAATATTGAAAATGGATGTGCTGTATGCATCTGAGAAAGGCTGCGGACCGGTTACCATCTTTCTCGAATACATTCAAACCTTTAAGTTAATTTTGTAACAAAGATTTGTCAAAAGTCATTTGAGCTTGAAAGTCAATTGAAAAATTATAATTTTTATTGCACTCCAATGATGCGAACTGTGACCTCACTACGAAGTGTATAATATTGACGTTTGCACAGTTGGAATGCAGTGAAAATATTTTTTTTCATACTGCCCTATTTTTTTAAGGTAAATTTAGCCTACAAAAATTACTGGAACGTTTTTAAATATTCTTACTAGGGATTCATCTCCTAAATCGGCCGAAAAAAAAGTTTGGGAAGTAATAAAAATAAAGAATAATTTTCGTTGTATTCCATTAAGGGAAACTTCAACACCATCAGAGTGTTTGAAAAATTAGAAGATTGTTAATTCAGCTGCTGTCCGTATCGAGGAAGATGCCAATCCGTCAGCATCTTCCTCCAATACAGCCAAGACTTCAAAATTAATTTTCGATTCATTGAATCTCGCATTCGATTTTCCTGTGATGCACCATCACGTGGGAGTTTGATTTTTCAAATACATCTTATAGTTGGACAAATTCGCCAGAAAAGAATTGAAACACAATTAACCCAGTCAGACTGCTGTCTTAAAAAAACTATCCTCAAGATGCATTTGTTTCGTCAATTTTCATAAAGCGAAATGTCACTGCGAAGTCTCCGATTTCCACGCTCCCTACCACAAAAAATGAATGTGGAAGAGTAAAACGCACAGACGGAGTGAAAAAAAATTGAAGACAAAGTTTTTTACCGTTGATTTGTATTTGTAACGTTATAAATGTGCCAAATTATTTTTCCACCAAATTCTCCATTCGACTACTCACGACAAAAGCTGATTCTCATTGAAGCGAAACGAGCAGAATCATATCGGATTTTTAAGGGGCTATATCTACCTAGAGATTGAAAAAAAATTGCCAAATTGCGAATTTTTTTTTCTCTGGTAAACGGTTGGTGAAAAAGAAACACATTTTTTTAAAACACAAACGTAAATATGCGAGCCTTTGAAAAAAATCGACAAAAAATACGAAAAAACATCAAAAACTTGCCCGCCGGCAGATGATGAAATTTTTCCCGCAACGTTTGGCGGTGGACACTCTTCAACTTAAACGGTCCATCTGAAATGTAAAAAGCAAACGGGTTATTCAAGTTAACAATAAATACGAGTCGTTGACAATCGTCGATGTTTTAAATCATTTTTTTTAACACAGCAGCGATGAATTAAACCTCAAGCATACAAAATCTACAAAAAAAGGTCGTCATTTTCTCGTAACTATTAAAAAATGAAAATCGATTTGAAAAAAGTAAGATCGTCAACGACCTTGAGATGTATCTCATTGTATCTCCTGTAAATTTGGAAACAATCTATCAAGTGGTTCTTGAGATACCATGTCCACATAAGGTTGAAGTTTGCATAGTTGGAATGCAAGGAAACTTCTTTGTCATTTCATATTTTCATTATTATCCTAAATCATATTTTGCAGTTTTTTTTCGTAGATTGCTAGATAAAGATCCTAAAAAATGTTTGGCTTAATTGCGTAATTGAAATCTGCCAAAAGAAGTTTGTGATATGAGAAAAAAATCAGTTTCGTTGCAATCCAAGTATACAAACTTCAACGCCATGATGTCCACCGACTTTGAAAACAATATTATCTGCCAGCGGCCATGTTCTTGTTGTTTTTCTGTATTTTTTTGTGTCTTTTTTTAAAGCCTCAATGTATGTACCTTTGTGTAAAAAAAATGCGTTTCTTTTTCACCAATTGTGTCCCAGAAAAAAAATTTGCCATTTTTTTCAGATCCCTATCTAGATGTAGACCCTTAACTCTTCAGCAAATTATATTAGTCTACTAATCCACTTTTCGCCTTTTGTCATCCAAACTTCAACTCGAAACTTTCTCGCGAAACCTAACATGGCATTCCCCTGTCTCTCCTTCTCCGCACCAACGGACCGCAGTTCCCGCCCTGGTCCGCTCCTCGCAGTAGAGTTTTAGAAATCCCTAGGAAAATGCTAGAGCTTACCAGAAAAAGTAAAACAAAAGAAGGTTGATCCTTTTCCTTTCTCAGTTGGACGTCGAATCGTTCGAATACACGATCAACCAGCTGAACAACTACTTCGCAGAAGCGGAACGGGCGAGTTGTTCGACGTACTGCGAAGGCTGCCTGGCTTGTCTCACCGGCTATCTCATTTACATATGCACCGAAACGCATTACGAGAAGTGCCTGCGTAAAGTGGCGAAGTTCGTGTGCGAGCAGAACGACCGGGTTTACAGGCCTCGGGGCTTGCTGCTGACGGACCCAATGACGAGGGGCCTCAGACTAATAGAGATCTCGGTGCTCGACAGGCCACCGTCGTGACTGCATGTCAGCCGATCAACGGAATTCTTCATGTGACCCGTCCGCAAGGGCGTTCCTGCCGGTAAAACAACGTTGTACTCGCTCTCGCCGTACCCTCGAGCCGGTCACTTTGAGCCTCGCGCCAATCAAAACGCTCCTCGCTCGAGCTGACGTGACAACGACCCAGCTGCGAAATCGAGAACGATAAACGTCCGAGGCTGCGAGCTATTTTCATATTTATTTATACTTACGTATATGTCTACCTACCCTGGCGGATATGTACATATAAATATTTATCACGCCACACATTTCCCGAAAACGAGAGAGACAAAAAACACGGAAGTGGACAGGGTAACCGGATGGACAAATATGACGCAGTGTCGCTGTCAGACTTTTCGAAATCATTGCCTCGGGAGCGAAAAAACCATTATCGAAAGGAGATAAGGATATTTTTTTAACACTGAAAAAAACGCAACGAAACCTTCGAAAAACGTAGGTTGCTCGAGGAGCGAATTTTTCTTGTGCAGAAAAATATTCAAACCAGTACGTAAGAACTTTTCCTGTGGAAGTGTCTTTTTCTTTCCGTCTGGATTAAACTTTTGCATTTTTTTACATTCGCATTTAAATATTCGTCACCGTGAATGTTGACGCGTTGCTAACTCGTCTGTCTTTCAATATCATTTTTTGTCTACTGGACTTTTTTTTCCTCAATGCACGCGTTGCTGCGGTGCTCCGCGATACAAAAAAAAACAGAGCTTATCGGAACAGGTATTAAAATTCATACTAGGTTTACGCTATGGAGCTCGTTATTGATTTCTCGAAGGATTCCAGCGACACCGCTCGATTTAGCTAACTGGGATTACTCTCTACTATTCCACGATACTGTAATCGAGAATTGACGGCTCTCGTTGAAAGAGAAAATATTCTCTGCTCATTTTTCCAACGATTTGTTCATTGCCGATCGTTGTGCAAAAGCGAATCGCGGTATTCGTAAACTGATGTGATAAGAGGGCGCTCTGCAGACACTCTTCCGCATTTAATTTCACGGGAAATCTTTTACATTTTTGAGCAAACATCGTGTACGGATTTCAGATAACGATCATAAATGAATTACGAAAGAAACTTGATCAAAGAATTGTTTTTCTTTTTATCGAAGAAACGAGAGCTCTCTAATCTCTGGTCAGAGTCCACGAAACACGAAGATACAAGCAAAATTATGTGGAAGTTAGCATCGTTGGGACGCAACGCAAGTTTCGTAGTCCGAACTTTTTTTTTGGACATATTTGGGCTACGAAAATATCTCCAACGTTTTTTAGGATCCCCATAAGAAATCTGCAGCCAATATTTGCAGAACCGGATTTTGGATGATGAAAATGAAGACATAAAAATTACGGAAGAATTCTCGTTCAAACTTCAACATCGTCAAATAGAAGGGTCGCGACTTTTTTTATTGGGATAGTCTTATATTTTACAGTTATTCGCTATCGATGACGTTTGCATCATTGGAAGGCAACGCTATTTTTCTTTCCTTCTCTTCATTTTCATCATTATCCAAATTATTTTGTTGCACATTGAGGACGTGCATTTCTAATAAGAATACGTAAAAACGCGTGAGGGATGTATACACTCTAAATGGGCAAACAAATGGAGTGTTTAGAAAGAACGAATTATCGTTGCATCCCAACGATGCAAACTTGAAGATTATTGCGATCGACACTTCGTCGTAAATAGATAGTTCACTGTATACACGATAGGAAGACACACAAACAACAAAAAGCTTGCATTTATCTAACGATGAACGCTTCTGAGAGATTCCAGTCTCGTATCCAATTGCGAAGTTCCGTCGATGAGAAATCGACGCTACAGAGCCCTGGTAAACAGAACGAGAAGAAAAAACATCGTTTCGCTAACTAAATCTCGAGATTACGGACGGAAAAACGAATGTCTCGTCGGAAGGATAGTTTTGCTTCTTTACAAGACACTCCAGATAATTTCGTTGTTCCGTAACTCTCATTACATTATTGTTCTCCTTATCTTTTGTTCGCACAAAAGTATTCGAGAACTTTACCAGCGTCTCTCAATTGGTTTGCCTACGTTTGACGATCAATTGACGATTTCTGAAAAAACTTTTCCGAGACGATGAAACGCTAATTGAGATTGACTTCTCACAGACCAGGATCATTATTATTTGGTTCAGTGGACATAACGAGGGAAAATTTTGTCACAACGAAGAAAATGCGAGCCGGCAAGCCTCGAGTTTAGTACGTGAAATGATTATTTTTTCTTTCGTCTGTGCTGTAAAATATGTTGACCAGGGAATTCGAGATGAACTTTCAAACGCGATCGTTAGGGCGCCTGATGATTCCGATAAATCTTCCGTACTCTGGTAATCCCGTGTATCTTCCTGCCGTTTGTCTCCGTCTGACGAACGATTAACCGATCTCACATACACCGCGATTTTCTCGGAGCACATAGAAAATATAATGTAAACGGGTTTGGCAGTTTCACGGGTCTCGAAACGAAGCGGAACGAGTATTATTGTTTGGGCGGTGAGACACATTACGTCGGCGAAGAATTCATTGATTGGTTGTTTAAAAATAGAAGAAAAGTAGGTCTATGGAAAAAAATTGATTTGTTGGACGAATAATCGAACGAACAAAAACCTCTTGGCCATTGGAACGTCGAATGGCCGAACGTTGCGAAATGCCTAGGGTGAAATGAGCTGAATTAAAAGTTGGTGGAAAAATCACGCGAGCAAAAAAAAAAGAATTCAGCGGAAGCAAAGGAGTGAACGGATAATTGATTTAATTCCATTGAAGAAGGATTTAACGCCATTGAAGAAGGTTCGGAAAAATGAGTTTCTTGGGTTCACCGTCAAAAATTCGATTCCACAATGAGTTTGTTCAATTGGCCTTTTGAAAACAAAATATAGAGAATTTGTAATTAAATCTTGAATCGGAATAATTGACGAAATTAACGCCTCGAGGAAATATCGATTGCTATCCGATAAAAAGACTTGACGAAGAATTTATTAAATTGGCAATGATGAAAATTGCCTCGCCCAACTGAGGTCCGGGCTTACAAGGAACATCGCTCGAGGGTCCGCCTTCCATTTTGTTGAAACGCATATATGTGATGAAGCATTGAAAACTATTGGACCCAAATTTTTTTCATCGACGGAAAAACGCTTTTAGGGGTGGAAATCACCCTTCAACGAAAGGCGCGTCGAGAGGGATGATTTTGCAGATTCACCCACAAGCAGACCACCATTCTGAATGAAACAAAAACCAAAATTATTCTAAAATAAACCGATGAAAAATCCACTATAGCTGTATTGAACAAAAAATTGAATAAAGGGTGTTACCCCTTTATTCAATTTTTCTTTCTTTGAGGGGTGCGTACCCCCCTTAAAACCGTTTTTACGCCGATAAAAAAAATACGCATCTAATAGTTTTCTATTCTTCATCGCATATATGAGTGTCAACAAAATCAAAGGCGGACAATTGAGTTCCTCGTTAGACAAAGAAACCCGGCGACGACGAAAAAACATTGAATTGATAATTAACATTCACTGATAAAAGAACAAACAAGAGTGGGGCTTGGTTTTACGGAGAATAATGTTTTTTCCTCCTTTTTGAATAATTATAGTTGCAATTACATCCGATAAGTCTGATTACGAAACAATTAATATATGCGATATTATATATATATATGTACAATGCTCTGGCGTATGTATCGGGAAGAAAATTACTTTGTAAAAAAACATTCTTATATGATATGTAATTAAACATACACGAACTTCAACAACGCAACAACGTTTGTAACAAATAAAAAAAAAACAATCAAAATTGTGGAGAAAACTGCGATAACGATGTCCTTTTCGGCCTCGAGGCCGTCGAACGAAGGAAGAAAACGCGACCCTTATCGCTGCGCCGAAGTTCCGTCATGTTTGATTCGTAATTATTTATTTTTCGACCTTTTTTTTCATATGATCCGCCGTTTCGGAGGCCAAAAGCTGTGACTGATTAGGGCACGACGAGACCACTCGTCACTTTCCTCGCGTCCTCGGGCATTTGTACAAACCCAATGAGGAAATAGATAGGCAGAGAAAACAACTCGCAAAATAATTGCAGGAAACGTTGTAAATTATCGTGTCCAGACCGGCCGAGGCAACAACCGAGGCTGCCTCGCGAGGCGGCTGGACGCGGCTAATAATGTAAAATGCACGGGTATCGTCCCAATCACATCGACATCAATTTCGCGCAAACGCATACATGGGTGGAAAGGAGAGAAAGGAAAAAATCGCATTGCTGCGGAATAGCAGATGAACTTTGAAAAAAAAAACCACGAGGACTTGGAAATTTGTTTAAAATGAGAGAAAAATTACCCGGGTACGAAAATTTCCTTCGAAGAATTGGTCACGTGTGTAAGGAAGGGCATCTCCCTTTTGCTTTAAAAGACGATTTCATCTTTCCTTTTTTATCATTCGTTTTTTATTAATCGTATTTTATAAAAATAATTAGCACTATAATTAATATATTATTATTATGTTAATTATTATAATAATTCAATATTATATTACAATAATGATTACAACATTAATCATAACAACAATCATTATTGTTATACTTTTTACGCATCGTCTTACTTCCGTCTTGAAGTTTTTTTCCTTCTTTTCTAAAGAAAAGTAAATAATTACATTAAGGAATAAACGATTACAGCTAAAAAAATACTGCAGCTCACTTTTTCGATGACCGATAAGAAATAAATTATAGGAACACATATATCGATTTTTTTTTGGTACGAGGGATGCCCGTTTTTGCAAGTGACATCGTCATGAATTTGCAGAGAACAATTCGCCAAATTTTCCAACGAGATAACACCTCGAAAAATTCGATGTCCATATATCTTCGATCGCCAGGAGACGTTTTTTTTTTTCACGTACCAAGTGAACGTTCATTCGTTATCAGAACAACGATATTTCAGTCAAGCGGCTGAAAAAAAAAGTTCTGTCAAGTACGCAGAATATCTACGTTGTATACGTACACACGTATATACGAACACATGTATATATCGATGCAGGAATTGAAAAAAGGCGAAATAAAAACAAATGCAGGAAAAACGATTACGACTCGTAAATCCCGCGTAATGTAATTTTTAAATGTTTTTTTTTAACAATAAAACGAGCTTGATTTAAAAAACTAACAATAAATAAGCAGATTGCGCATCGTTCGAGAAAAAGAAAGTGATTTAATAATTTTCTAAGAAAATATTAACATTTATTACAAACGAATTATTTAAAATTCTTAATCGTACGAAAAGTCGATTTTTTCTTTCACAACAATTATCCAGTATCTTCTCGTCGATCAGTTGCGGATAATTTTTTTTTCGAAGGTGCTCGCTCCTGCCCAAAAGCGTTTCTCTCCGTTTCCTCCTTGTCACAGACACAAGTACAACACTTTTTGAGTCAATCTCGTACCCGACACGAGTAATCTCCATTCGGTTCTTCGTATGAAAAGACCATTTTTTCGTTTTTTCTCGTTTTCGTCGTTTCGATTGTACATATACGCTACTCTACGTCCACTCGGTCGCAGCTTTTTTTGCGTCAATTGTTCGTAGGGTGGGAAATGTCCACGAATCAACGCTGATTTTTTTCCACCTCTCATTCGAGTGCCAGAAAAACACGAAAAATTACGGATAATTATAATTTCGACGGATACATTGCAAAATATAATTTGCAATGTTCCTTATACGATAAAAAAAGAGCTATAACTAGAGAAATCTTGACGCAGATAGTGGCTTAGTATTTTTAAAAGAAACAACTCGACTGTTCCGTGAGTCTAAAAAAATCCAAACGAATTCGTGAACACTTTCGTCTCTTTGAACAAGTTTCGCGGAAATCTCCAAAAATCGGATGACTGAATTGACGTGGAACAATATATAAATATAAATATATATACCTATATATACAGGGTGTCCCTCTCATCTCTGCCACCCGATATAACTCGGAAATTATCAACGTCACAAAAAAATATTCCAGACAAAAGTTGTACGGTGTGAAGGGGGCCATGAAATGCGACCAATTTTTTTTTATTTCGGTAGAGGCGCTGACGCACAGTGAAGGTCACATCCATTTTTTGAAATGGAATCGTACATTTTCTTCAACCATCTTGTGGAGCACCTCACGCCGCATAAAAACATTAGGTGGTCAAAGTCGTTCAAGGTCATTCAAGGTCAACGATTTAGATTTGTATCGTCGATACTCACCTTGAATGACCTTGAACGACTTTGACCCCTTAATGTTTTTTATGCCGCTTGAGGTGCTCCACAAAATGGTTGAAAAAAATGTACCATTCTATTTTAAAAAGTGGAGGTGACCTTCACTGTGCGTCAGCGCCTCGACCGAAACAAAAAAAATTGGTCGCATTTGAAGGCCTCCTTCACACCGTACAACTTTCGTCTGGTACATTTTTTTGTGACGTGGATAATTACCGCGTTATTTCGGGTGGCAGAGATAAGAGGGACACCCTGTATATATATATATACATACATATATATATGTATGTATGTGTATGTATGTATATATATATATATATATATATATATATATATATATATATATATATATATATATATATATATATATATATATATATATATATATATATATATATATACGTTTGTATAATTTATATAGGAAAAACCATTCGTTGGAGGTTTCATTCCTCCTTCGTAAGTCGTTTTATTTTATCGGCACGAATTTTCTCCCCGGATGGACGACGTGTGGCCTCGAGCAAGAGGATGGGACATTGTTTTTTTTTATTTCGTCGATACATCAGAGGGACAACATCGCGTTGATTAAAAATAGTTCAAACCCTAGGTGATAGATCAATCGAGGTTCATTCCTCCGTTGCAAAGCAAAGTAAAAGGCGAGAAGTCCCAATTTCGTAGAAATTTCGTATTAAAAAAAGTGTCGAGATAAAATTGTTCGCAGGACGTGTGATAAAAACTTTTTTTCTTCCTGTCAGCTAAAATATTTCTACAGTCTAAAAATCGCGTAATCGCTTTTCTAAAAATATGCCACGTTTCGACCCCCCCCCCCCCTCCCCCCCCCCCCCAGAGTAGACTAGACAATATTTTCCACAGTTGCACACGACTTTTTCTTCGCGATCGATTGCGAGTGTATCGAAACGAACAAATTTACAAAAAGGCTTGTCAAGACCCGACAAACACGTCGATGTCTTGCCCACGTGCGGGACTCGTTACTCGCACATTATTTTTGTCCCGTAACTTGTTTTCTTCTCGTTCGTCCGCGTGGGGTTGGCCGCCACGGAGGTAACTGTAAAATTGTCGTCATAGACGTTATTATTATATACTTTTTTGTTTCAACACTCGTGCCTACGGCCTACTGAAATTCAATCACCACAAATCAACCGTACGAAACTGGGACCTTGCAGTTATCCATTTCGTATTCATCGGATTTTCTCAGTGACAAGCGGATGTTGGCCGGAGAACTTTGGTGGAAGAATCCTCCAACGTGTCGTCAGCCGTTTGTCTTCCATGCGTCCTGAATCGTCTCAACGCTGTTCCGCATCTTTCGAAGCACTATGATCCGTCTACTTCCCCATAGCGGAACGTTCAATTCGATTCGTTGTCGCGTTTCCATGAGCCCAAGCTCGCAAGCTCTCAGTCACTCGGGTATGCTCTCCAAAGTGCTGGACGAAGTTAGCCGTCAAATGAGCAAGCACAACTTGTTGCGGCTCTTTCTCTCGGGCAACAGTGCCTTCGCTCGTCCGGTATCCTCGGAGCTCGAACGAGCGTAGAGGGATCTGCTCAAACGATGCCTCACACCTTTGCCCAACGATCTGCCGCCTTTTCGCAAAGATGCGAATCTACCGAGCGACGTTTTCGGACACTCCGACGTTCTCGCTGCACCGGGATCGTCCTTTTTCTCACTCTGGGCACAGTTCAAGGTGGTCACGGTGAATTCGATGTCTTTGGGCTCGTAAGAAACGAATTCTTCGACGGGCTCCTCGATGGTGTCGCGATCGATCCAAGTCAGGCCCATCTCGACTTTCTCGGCGAGATCCTGCCAGTGCTTGCGATTCTCCGCGGTACCCTCGTACAACGGCAATATCCAGGGAAACGTTTCCGAGAGTACTTTGTAGAGTGGCGCACATATGACGTCGATGAAGCCAACTTGCATCTGCGGCAACTCGTCTCGCTTCTCGCGATCCATCATCGCTACAGGCTGCTGATTCAACTGAAGCTTCTCCAAATCACCCTGATCGAAGAACTCATCGGCCACGAGCTTGGCGACGCGATGCTGAATCTCCCAGGGCTTCGCGATCGCGCTCACGTCGCATGCTGTCATCATCATCCCGCAGAGAACTGAAACACAACGGATCTTGAGGATCCTTTATCCCGAGTAGAAATATTGTTCCGGCTACGAGAAAGTCCTGATCAGGCTTCCTGATTTTGTTTTTCCGGCCTTGATCAGGACTTTTTATCAAGCTCTGATCATTTTTGAAACGCAATCTCTGAGTTCGGTCTGATCAGGGTAAAAAAATCAAGGCCTGATCAAGGTAAAAAATAAAGGCCTGATCAGGGTAAAAATCAAGGCCTGATTAGCGTAAAAATCAAGGCCTGATCAGGGTAAAAAATCAAGGCCTGATCAGGGTAAAAAATCAAGGCCTGATCAGGGTAAAAAATCAAGGCCTGATCAGGGTAAAAAATCATGGCCTGATTAGGGTGAAAAGTGAAGGCCTGATCAGGGTAAAAAATCATGGCCTGATTAGGGTGAAAAGTGAAGGCCTGATCAGGGTAAAAAATCAAGGCCTGATCAGGGTAAAAAATCATGGCCTGATTAGGGTGAAAAGTGAAGGCCTGATCAGGGTAAAAAATCATGGCCTGATTAGGGTAAAAAATCAAGGCCTGACATGCAGTTCGAAGAGAGAAGTTGCTGCGGAAACCACCATCTCATCACATTCTTCATTGGACTGCCAAAAAATATCGAATATAAATAGGATCTATTTAAATCAAGTAGGTTTTTTACTACGATCCCATTGGCTTCAAATCTATTTTTTTAGAATATTTAATAGAATATTCCATAAATCCAAAATAAAATGAAATACTAAATTTAGAGTTCTACCACAATGATTTTGTATCATAATTCGTCATCCCATGGCCTTCTGAATGGATTTTTTCGAAGAAAATATTTCTGCATCAACATGGGATCGAACCTAGAACCGACCTACCTATAGCTACGCACGTTGCCAATGCGCTACCGAATGTTTGTAGCATTTTGGTCGCAAATATGGGATACGAGACCACATGAATTCCTATAATTATTTGTTGTAGCACATAAACTATATCAATTAGTTAATATTATTGTCATAATTAGAAAATTTTATCGAATATCATGCTATAGATTTTTCAAACATAATATATATATATAACTCCTCTCTCTCTCTCCGTCCCTCCCTGACGGACGATTAATTCAATCAACAGAAAAATGTTTGTCTTTACGAAAATTCTATTTAATCAAAATTAAAAAATTTAAATACATAAATTTAGTGGATTTAACTAAATTGTTTTTTGAACAGAGTAAACCGAATCACAGATTTATTAGGAATAAATAAAACATTAGGAATAATAAAAAAGGTACGCATAGAGTGGACAATATGTCTCGACATTTTGACGACGCGCTAATATATATAGTTCGTTTGGTGTTTGATAAGGGGTTAGGCGTGTAAAAGTCGCGAACTGTATATAGGTCCAGTTACTTGATGATTGCTTGATCCAGGCGACTGGAGGTAACCGTACATCCAGTTGCCTGACTATCGCCTGAAACCGGCCGGATCCGGCAAATCAAGGCACACCGTAAATAAGGCCTCCGTACTACAGCGTGATCAGGCCCTGATCAAACGTCAGGCCCTGATCAAACGTCAGGCCCGGATCAAACGTCAGGCCAGCCTGACAATATTTCTACTCGGGATTCGCATCGCGACAGCCGAAGGAAAACTTGGATCGAACACTTACGATCTTTCTTTTCCTCGCTCTGCCAATCGAACTCTCCCTCGTCTATCAGCTCCATGAAGCGATTTTTCTTCTTGAAGTAGACCGCGAGATCGGTGGACAGAATAGCGTTCTCCACGACCCTCATCACTTTTCTGTAGTCCTCCATCGAGAGGGTCTGGAAGATGTTGTTGCTGTCCGAATTGAGTATCATTACGCACTGATCGAAGTGATGATGCTCCATAGTGCTGGTGGAGTAGAGTATAGCCAGGGGAGATTCGGTTTTTGTCTGGAATGCGTTATTGGTGCCACGGTGGTCGAGATCGTGGCAGAGACAAGCCACCAGAAGACCCAGGATCTCAAGGTCCGTCATGAACTGTTCCATCTTGCCGGTTTTCAGCATAGCGAACATCGTTTGGGCGACGTTCAGAGCGTGCCTCCAATTGTGGTACTTTACTGGCCTGGGAAAATGATGAATGATTCCAACGGATTCTATGATCGCGAGTGTAGGGAATTATGCGTCTGGCAATGGAGGCTCCAAGACTATGGAACTTCGCATACTCACGAGGAACATCCCTCAGGTGACACCCTTCGATTTTGTTGAAATTTGGATATGTTATAAAGCACCGAAAAGTAAGCGATACGTATTTTTTTTATCGGCGGAAAAACGGTTTTAAGAGGTGAAACCACCCCTTAATATAGGGGTGGTTCACCCCTTAATTTTTTTCGCCATGTCACTATAGTGGATTTTTCATTGCTTCGGATTAGAAGAATTTTCGTTTTTGTTTAATTAAAATCGGTGGACTCCTTGTGTGTGTAACTGCTATATTACCCCTAGAGATGCTTTTTTTTGAGGGGTGGTTTCACCCCTTAAAACCGTTTTGAGGGGTGGTCTCACCCCTTAAAACCGTTTTTCCGCCGATAAAAAAATATGTATCGCTAACTTTTCGGTGCTTTATAACATATCCAAATTTCAAGAAAAACGAAGGGTGTCACCCAAGTGATGTTCCTTGTCAGTCATCAGTCATATCGAGCTAACCTGTAATTCTTCTTGACGCTCAGTATCCATCGACAGAGAACGTCGTAAGGTATGTGAAATCTCTGTATCAGGTCGCACTGCTTAAACATTCGTACCGTAGCCCGACACGTGTCGTCATCGTTCAGATCGAAATCGATGAACTTGAAACTGTACAGATTGTACTTATCGGCGGACGGAATAGCGTCGCTTGTGAGCCTCAAAGCGTCGTCGTTGCTCGCGGTCGCGTGGTAACTCAGACACTCGAGAGCGACTTTTTGCTTCGCCATCAGTTTGCACGCGGATTCGTACATCTGAGTGTTGTGTATACCGAGGCCGCAAAATATCGCGAATGCCTCGAATATTGAGACGTCCGAGTCCGTGAATGCACTTCCGTTGTCCTGTCGAAAGATCATTTTGAAAAATGGAAGTCATTGGAAATACTTGATTAAATCGTTTTTTTTTCAACTGTATTGGTGTTTTCTTTTTTTTCGCGAAAATGTTCGCTCTCGTTATTTTTCGTACCGCGACGGACCTTGTTGATGAGCTGTGCGACACCGATAACGCTCCTCTGACCATTCACGATCGGCATGCAGAGAATACTCTTGATCGGCTCCTTCTCCGCGTCCCAGACTTCCGTCTTCAACCAAGTCTCCACGTCCCCTATGTTCAAAATCTGCCCGGTCGTCGACACGTAACGGGCTATCTTCCCGAGCGGTGTCGACAAGTCGTTCAACGTTGGCCTGTAAATCCTTGCCTCCTGCGTACCGTTCTCCATCTCGAAAGCCATCGTGAACTTTCCACTTCCGTCCAGGTTCGACTGTAACCACATGGCGGATTATGTATCTACACGCATGGACCAGAGGTAACTCGATTTCTTTTTATTCAGCAGGATTGAGCCAGTCATCGATCAACATTAAACGATACGATTTTTTTTTGAGTCGCGATGGGTCCATTGACAATCAGGAATCCGTCGTTTTCGAGGAAAGAAAGTAGATTTAAAACTAGACGACTTGGCACATGTTTCACAAGAAAATGCAAATTACAGGAATTTTAATATTTCTTTTCCTGAAAACGATGTAACGGAATGAAATATTTTGAAGTGGAACTTTGAGTTAAGGGGTTACCCCCACTTGCGATTTTGAAAAAATCGATTTTTTTTATTGCTTTTTTTTAAGTAAAATTTGAAGTGCAGTTTTTTTTATGCCCGGAATAGATGACTCTATGTAAGTTTACAAAAAAAATATTTTCTTCGTGTAAACTGAAATTGAAACTTTAAACGCGTTTTTCTCAAAATGGCATTTCTGAAGTCGGTGACCAAGATTACTCGAACACTAATGAACCGATCTTCTTGAAATTTTGCAGGCTTATTTAATACATAAAAATGTAGTCTTTAATCGTTCGATTTTTTTTTTCGAAAAAAATGGCCGTTTTATAGCCAAAAAACGGCCGTTTTTTTTTTCGTTAAAATCGAACCATTAACTTTGACTGTCCGCCATTTTGTGAAAAATGAATATTTTTTAAAATCCTTCGATTAAATACTAGTTTATACTTATATTTGACTAAATCCATCCGCATTTTTTTTTTCAGATGATCCACTTCGCCGCAATGTTGGTCACCGCAAACCGTGTATATAAAAACATTATTTCATTGACGGCCATTTGCCACTAAACAATGTAATATTTTTCAATAAAAAAATTACTGAAAGTTCTTCAAGATGTGTTCTTTAAGATGGTATATTGATCGATTAAAAATGTTTTGTAGTTTTCTTTAAAAAAATTCATGAAAAAGGCCTTTTATTTGCGCTACAAGTGGGGGTAACGCCTTAATCAAATTAAAAAAAAAACAACTTTCATTGATGATAAACAAGCCTCGTCAATCCCACGAATCGTTAAACGAAACAAGTGGTACTTACGTGTCGTTGGAATATGTCCTCCATATCTATGTTGTTACTCTGGAATTTTATAGTTTTTTAAAACGATAATTCAGTATGTCTCCCAAACGTCAGCGAAATTTTTAACGTATCTCATTTGTAGCGTAGTAATGAGAGATAGATAATAGTTGATTGTTCATAGAGCAACTGTCAAGTAGATTGTTGTGATTTTTTTACGCTGTTTATTCATCTAAGTATCTCATGAGCTGCCAAATCCGGATCAGTTTTTTAATATCGCTTTGACGAATTGTCTATATTAATGGCCCATCCGGTACCATGATCTATTATCGTTCAGCGATATCGGAAAATTTGACCAAAAAGCCGAAATTACGTTTTTCATGGGGTACAAATTGATCCAATAAAGAACCGAATTAAAATCTTACTTCTCTTCTGGAAAGTGGCTTCCGATCCTCTTGAATCGACCTTCCAGGACGTTCGACAATTCTTTCCAAATGTCCCTGCAATTCGAGTGCCCAAATGACAAATTTGAAGACTACGAGCCAGATGGGAAAACCGGAGCATGAGTCTAAAATCAGGGACCATCCTTAAATTACAGTCGTGATGTCGCCGAAAAACCCCGTAATCGGAAAAAATTAGAAGAATGCCGATTTTTTGACAGATGATTCTGTAGGTGCCGCGGATGCTAAATCCAAGCTTGCCTAAAAATCGGGTTGTAGAGTTTTTTTAGGGGATGAAGGGGAATGGGGTGGATTGATGCCAAACTACAACCGCTACGAGGTCGGTGTCGTGAGACAAAATGTTCAGACAAATCCGGGCTTTATTTTTGTCCATAGCGCCGAAGTCGTGGAAGTTAATTTTGACGGTGAAAAAATGCGGGGAAGTTTTGAAAAATCAGTTTTAATTAAATAACTCTTTAGGAAAAGTTCGTACAATTTTTGTTCAAATGGGAACGTTATAGCCCTTGAAAAGACGCGTCGATCGAGTATTTGATCATCCCTCTCCGATAATATCTTCGCCACAAAAAAATTATCGAAATGTAAATAAAACAATTGTTTATTGAATAACTTAAAAACAATTGAATTTTCGGGTATGGGTTAAATGTACAAAATGTGGAGAATAGTTTTCTCTATATTTTCGTCTCTATGAACCACCCTTCAATTGTGCTTTTTCTTACCTTTCTCAGGGGTCGAAAATTCAAAATGACATTTTGAGAAAACTATTGACCGTACGAATTCGCCGCCGTGGAAGAATTTATAGCTTGAACCCTCAGCTACATTTGTGTCCACAGCACCAAACTCGTATCTGTTTATTTTCGGTCAATAGTTTTCCCAGAATTTCATTTTGAATTTTCAACCCCCGGGAAGGGTTGGAAAAATCAAAATTCAAGGGTGCTCCATAAAACAGAAAATATAGAGAAAATTATTCTCTATATTTCGTACATTTTAACCATACCCGAAAATCTATTGTTTTTGAGTTATTCAATAAACAATTTTTTTGTTGTATTCAAACCATTTTGGAGGGGTGAAGATATTATCGGGGAAGCATGATCAAATACTTCATCGACGCGTATTTTCAAGGGCTACAACTATCCCATTTAATCAAAAATTGTACGCATTTTTCCTACAGAGTTATTGAATTAAAATTGATTTTTCAAAATTTCACCCCACTTTTGCACCCCCAAAATGAATTTTCACGACCTAGGCGCTGTAAACAAAAATTGAGCACGGATTTTTCTGAACATTTTGTCTCCCGGCGCCGACCTCGTAGGGGTTGTAGTTTGGCATAAATCCACCCCTATCCCTCTCCGACCGCTAAAAAAACCATACACCCCGATTTTTAGGCAAACTTGGACTTAGCACCCGCGGCACCTACTAAATCACCTGTCAAAAAACTAGCCTTCTTCTAATTTTGTCCAATTCCAATATATACTACTGTATTATTACTGCACAACTGTACTATTTGCATTAATCTCAAAATGCAATATTAATTTGACTAAAAATGCCTGAGACAGGATTAGTTAAATTTATACGCAAATTTGAAGCTCCGGTCGGATTTGTAGTCATGCTGATGGTTTTCCATTCGGATTGTGCTGATTTGGAACGTTTTACGATGTCGAAGTAACACAGTGTTGATAATTGGAACCTACCGCTTCACCGCAATCCAAATCTAACAGATAAACGGCGCATCTCTCGCATTTGAGCAACTCCTTCGCCTCGGTCATAATTTTGGTGACCAGGCACTCGAGATTGTTTTGTTCCTCGAATATACTTCTTGCGAGGTTCAACAGTATTTGATTTCGCCGATATTCCTGAACCGACAGCTCGAACAGTTGAGCATTTTGTATACCTATGCCGCAAAATGTCAGATATCTGGAAGAAATGAAGCCAAGAACATTGGAGAACGAAGACTATCCGATTTCTTGACGCGTTGAAAAATAAAAAAACAAAATAATACGCTGAAAAGTGTTCGATAGGTTCCATTTTTCCAATACCTCTGAAACACCTCGACATCCCGATCGGTAAATTCATTGCTACCGTTTGTTTTGTTGATTATTTGCGCTACGCCGATAACGTCACCGTCGTAATTGCAAATCGGCATCGACAGTATAAGCGTAGTTTTGTAACCAGTCCGCATATCGATTGCACTATTGAATCTCGGATCCTAAACAAATGGAAGAAGAAACTCTGTTAATTGTCAACCATTGTGATTTGACTGTTAATTGAGCAGATACAATTTTCACGATTGATCTATGTAATATTCATGCCGCTCAATGAAAGTAATGAAGTTTCTTTGATTAATTTGATTTGTGATTCATGAACGTTGTAATTTGATTGATTTGATTTTTTATTTGCGAACGTTGTGATTTCATTGATTTGATTTTTGATTCACGAACCTTGTGATTTCATTGATTTGGTTTTTGATTCACAAACCTTGTCGTTTGGTTGATTTTATTTTTGATTAACAAACCTTGGTATTCGATTAATTTGATTCTTGATTCATAAACCTTGTGACTTGATTGATTTAATTTTTGATTCACGAACCTTGTCATTTGATTGATTTGATTTTTGATTCACGAACCTTGTAGGCGTCCTTGATGTTGATGATTTCTTTGGTCTGGGCAACATAACCGGCGATGCCAACACCAAAGGGTATTTTGATTTCTTCGTTTTTGGCACGTTGTATAGCGACCGAGAGTTCGGTGTCTTGGGTAACATCGAACAGTTTTGCAACGAGATAACGATCCTCGAGGGGACCCTTGGCGAGAAAGAGGCTTCCACGATCGGCGTGAGTCAGGATACCTACGTTGACGAGAATTTTGTGGCACAATACGTTGATGTCGAGCTCGTTGGCCACGTCGCGAATCAGTTCCATAAAGAGTTCACCCTCGTCGAGCCGGTTCAATTCTTCCCGTCGTCCGACCCATGAAATTGAAGCCCTTCGATCGATAGAACATTTTCCTTTTTTTCACAATCGCTTTTCATTCCCTGCACGTTCCTTCCATCGCTACTTCACTCGGCCATTAATCAAACTACCCTCGCGATATTTCAGTCTCGGAATCGCCCCTCATCATCATATCATTATTTTTATACGAGTGATGCGAAAAATCATCGTTACGAACAAAAAACAACTCTCGCAAAACAACATAGCGAAGTCCAACGTTCTATTGGCTGCGAGGAAACGTGAGCGAATGTTTTTGCAGAGTAACGAGAGGTACTAAACGTCCGTTTCGCGCAAATGTCAAACGGCAACGGAAAACCGCCACGTGTGCGAGAAAAAAAAGGTGAAGCAAAAAAATGCAAAGTTTTCATCGTGACCTTTAGTCATTTACCTGCACGGGCTCTTCCTTCTTTTTATCGGTGAACTCGATGCCAACCAAGATTGAAACAAGTCGGACGTGACGCTATTGCGTTTGCTCCTCACGAGGACGCTCTCCTCGTGACGCAGACTGAGGCTCGTCGACTTTGGAAGGAGATTCGAAGTCTCGAGTCTTCTTCGGAGCTCGGTGCTCGCTTTGTCACGGAGCCATGCCTCCACGAGGGCCGGATTCGCCTCGAGGTACCTTCCAAGTGCGACAAACTAATTTTCCAACTTTCTTCAAAGTAGAGAGCAACGCAAAGCTCGAGGAAGGATACTTGAGTCTACCACCCCCCCCCCCCCAAACCCCGCAGTCACACCCTCTCACCCACCTAACTCTCAAATTATATACTTTACTTTTATCTATATGACATTGTACTCTATTGCTGTCTCGCGTGACCAACTTTCGATGGAGGCACTTTGTATCTATAATTATATCTTATCACTCAGTGGGCATCTTTACGCGTAATTGAATTCGACGAAAGCTCCATTCGAGCGTCCTACATAAGTCCGGAAAGTTACTGACGTTCTCATCAATTAGATATCGCAACTTTATCCCGTCTCAGCAGTTGACAGATTGTCCGATAATCCTTTCAACCACAATTTCATTTTCTCTTTCTCTGTTAGCTCCACCGGAACGACTTCCGGTCGTCCGTGTACCGTCGAGCGACATCCCCTTCGATCTGCTATAATTTTTCGGGCAATTATCGTCATACTTATTCTGACAAATTCGACGATTTACTGTCTTTTTTCACTGATATAACTACAAGAATCTGACAGTTCCATGGCAACCCCAAAAACATGGAGAAATAAGGCAGAGGACTCACTTTCCAACACGGTCCATGGTAAGTCCATGGTCTTCCTCCGACTCGTGAATCGTGTCTTGGCACGAGATCCTTTTGCTCCTAGTAAGCTTCGAACTTTCGCCACTTTCCCTCGTGCCATCAGTCTTCGTTTCCGTACTTAGATTTAATTTTGATTCGCTCCGCCCGTCTTTTCCACTCTCCGTGCTGGACTCGCGTTCCGACGGCACCCTTTTCTGCTGCTGAAAATGTCGATTCGTCGATTGCTCGATAGGGGATGACGTTAAGAGGGTCGCGGACTCTTTTCGTTCCGTCGAATCGGTTGATCTCGTTGGCTTCATTGAGATCTTCATGTTTCCCTCGTAATTCTCGAAATTGTTGTTGTGATTGATCTGCATGGAAATCACGACGAATTGATCAAACTTTACGGCCAGTTAGAAAGTTACAATGATCAACGTGACGTATCGCGCTGTTTTGCAGGGCAATCAATTTTTCCGACATTTCCTCTGATGCCTTGAGTGCAGAGCCTTGCATTTTTTTTTCAAGCATTGATTACTTGAACGAAAGCCAAGCTGTACTTTTCTTGATTCTGTCTCACGTGTGGTTTTATTCGAAAGAGCATTTGATGTGAAATTTCGATGCTCAGTCGTGAGCGAGATGACTAAGTGGACATGAAGAAAAATACGTCAAAGCTGCAAAAGGATGAGCTGGTAGATCGTGCAAGCGGCGTTCAAGAGATCTCTTTGTCTTCGTGCTTTCAGCGATCCTCACCTCTTCGCGATCTTCCTCTCCTGCTTTCTCTTCGTCTACTTCGTCCTCGGCCTCCATATCATCTGCTCTTCGAATCAGCTTGAACTTGCGATCTTATCGCCGCTCGGTAAAACACGCCGTTCAACGATCTACGAACCCCTGGATTCTGCAAAACGTTACCGGCAACATAGTCATCGTCGATATCGATAATAAAATCGTCAAAAATGGCGGTTCATTTTCGGTAACATTCCTGATTATTTCGATGAGTTTGAAGTTTGCATCGTTGGAATGCAACGATAATGATTATTTTAATCATTATTCAAAATCATATCGTCTAAAATCTAAAAAATCAGAAAAATTCTAAAATACAAAAAAATCGAAAATTCTCCTAAAATCTAAAACAAGCATACCTTCTAAAATTTTCTAAAAACTAAAATTTTCTAAAATCTAAAAAGTTCAAAAAATCATCTACAATCTAAAAAATCTAAAAAAAGTTTAGGATTTTTATTTAGCGATCTACAACCTAATCTGCAAAATATGATTTTGGCTTGCGTGATTTTCGTAGCTCGATTTTGCCAAGAGAAATTGTGATATTAAAAAAACGACTTTCGTTGCATTTAAACGATGCAAAATTCAACGTCATATTGTTTTGCCGATTCGTGTACTTATGTTGGTAAACGGCCCTCCGGTCACCCATCCCAATAACGAACCCAATCAACGGCCATTCACGAGAAGTGAAATTAAAGCCTCTGCGGCTGTCCGATTTTTGTTTCTCCAAAGCACGTATCGTTTATTCACCTCGTTCGACGAAAGACCCAGGCGCCGCGACGACGACGCGAGTGATCGATCTGTCGCGGTGATCCTCATCACTGCACACGCAGACACGTGCCGCGTATTGTTTTTACAATATTTCGTTGAACTTCGTCAAGTCCGATGAGGACATTTGTCACGTGGCCCTGGCTGATCGTCATCAACGCGTTTACCTTGGACAAATGTCAATCACTCGGATCACAAAGGCTTAAGAATGGAGAGCTACCGAGCCGGGTTACGAGAGTCGCGCGCACGATTGTCCTCGTAGTATAGTCGTCAAACCATCAATCACAATCGCTTCCGGCTTACGTCGCGACCAACCTTGTCTCTTCGCGAATCGCTCCGCGGATCATTCGGTCCATTGACGAAGAGAGAGGATGACCGATAGAGATGAGATAACCGTGACCAATCGTAAGATTCAGTATACAAGGGTCGCTCGCCGCAGCTTCGAGTCACTCATAAATTCTCGTACTTTCATTTCAATCGCTGCACAACGCTTTCCTTTCCTTCTTCCGAATTTCGTTTCCTCGTCTATATGTAACGGGTAGACGAAACGCTAAATTGTTGATAAGCAATCGTTACTTTTTACTTCCTAATGACGACCTACTTGTGAATAAATTTACTACTGTTTCCTCGGTTTTTGTCAATTGTTCAAATTCTACCTCACTTGAGGAAGAATTGCAAAAGGTTTGTTTCTTTGTTTTTGGTTGAAACAATGAGCAGCTACGGTTACCGATCATTGCCCACGTCAATTTGAAGTGTGTATCGACACTTTGCCTTCTCTATATACGTCAATGATTTCCATTTCCATCAATGAAGGACTCCATTGCCCATTCCAACCATTGATGCATTTTATCTAGGTGGGTCAAAAAAATGCATTTTTCAAAACTATTTTTTATTCGATAGTATCACCTCTTAGCTATATTCCATGAAAATTTTATTGAAATATTCCTAAAATTGAATGAGCTACAGCTTCTACAGTCGGCCGGGCGAGCAGTAGCAGCGCCAAACTTCAAACTTTAAACGCGTTTTTCTCGAAACACTGTTTTTAAAGTCGGTGGACGTGATATCTCGAGAACCACTTGATGGATTCTTTCCAAACTTACAGGATATACGATGAGAAATATTCGGAAGTCGTTGACGATCTCACTTTTTCAAAATCGATCTTCATTTTTTGATAGTTACGTAAAAATGACGACTCTTTTCATAGATTGTGTATGCTTGAGGTTCAAATCGTCGCTACGTTGTTAAAAAAAATTATTTTGAAAATCGACGATCGTCAATGACTCGTATTCATTGTTAACTTGAATAATTCGTTTGGTTTCTAGATTTCGGACGGAGCGTTTAAGCTGGAGAGTGTCCACCGCCAACGTCGCAAAAAAATGTCATCATCCACCGGCGGCCATGTTTTTGTTGTATTTCTGTGATTTTTTTTAAGTTTCTCAATATATGTGGCTTTGTGTACAAAGCAAAATGCATTTTTTGTCACCAACCGATTTCGAGAAAAAAAAATTCGGTATTTGGCCATTTTTTGGGCCTCTTAAGGCTATAAGCCTTAAGAGGCTATAAGCCTTAAGAGGCTTAGTATAGCCCCTTAACAGAAGCAGAATAAGTATGTGCTTCCGCAAATGCTGAGTTTGCGAATGCAATATACACTTATCTTCCATATCTATCTAGTCGATGAAAAATTTAGAAGAACTTTATAGTGAAATTATCCTTAGAGCACACGAGGAAAAAATGTCGATCGATTGTTTTTCGCACTTATCGCGACACTGGGAATCAATGAAGAACAATTTCATTGTATATCTCGCTAAAAGATAACACGATCTGTAGATATGTAGATGTACATACAGACAAATGGAGTTATGACAATAAACGTCCCGTCTGAACGCTCGGTGCTTCACCTGACCGCGATTCTAGTCTACCCGAGGAATATTCACTGAGAAGAAATTCCATTACGTGTCACAACCCCGGGCTTTTATTCTACCCACAGCACAATCCACCGCCAGAAATTCTTACCATGTTCCAATGAATTTTATTATGTATCGTTGGTCTTTCTTTTCACATAAAATCTACCATGGCATTGCAAATTCCGTTCTGGGATGAACGTTCCTTGAGGGAAATTGATTCGCCATACGCCTTGATATCATTTAAACAAGTGCTCAATAAAATACAATCACGAGTGTTGACACTAATGCCTCGAAAAGTCTTATGCTGAAACCCTTCGTGCAACGAAAGTCAGGAATTTGTATATCGACAACTTTGTATATCAAGACCTTTGTTCACCGATAATTATTATCAAATTAATGATAATTGACCTTAGTTAGCTGAAGTAGTCAGTGCGCATTTTACGTGGCACTAACATATCTCAAAGGCTCAAAATCTTTCACAACTTTCACGAAAGAAAAGCTACGATAAATGTGCCAAGGTGACGGAAAATTATTTTTCACTAAGTTCGATAACAACGATAAATTGCGGCATGTAATCTCATCGTACGATGCACCTTGAAGGTTATCGTATTCCACGGTCTCAAAGGAATGCGAAACATTCGAGCCAAGAGCTTTTCTATCCATTTCTCAAGAGCTTTTCCATCGATACCTTATTCAACAACCATCACTATCATCAACAATAAATCACCATTCGCAGTCTATCATAATCTTACATGACACTAATCTCCCGAAGACTTTCATCCTACGGTCTCGACGCAATATTCACATCTCGTATAAACGTCACGAAAAGTGAATTAATCGTCACGAAAAGTCAATCAATCGTCACAAAAAATTAATCGATCGTCACGAAAAATAAAACTGAAAAGGAGCAATGTTCGGTCAGGGAGCAACATTCACGAAAAAAGTTGTCCTCTCCTCGATCGGAAAGTCTTCCTCGACGAGTCTCTGCTGAACTTTCACCAATACGATGACGGCGAAAAAAAAATAAATAACAGGTGTGCGGGATATTTGATTGGCGTTTTTGTTCGCGGTGAGTTTCGATCTTTCCTATTTCCTTGATACGCCGAGGGCAAAGTGCAGAGTCCCCTTTGGGCGTGCACCGGTCGAAAGCTCCGAGCTTACTGAAGCCAGGCTTCGATGGGGAACCACAACGAACGGGCAGAGCGCCTAGGGAGTGTGTGTACGTGAACGAGAGTGAGAGAGCCAGAGCGGAAGAGAGAGAGAGAGAGAGAGAGAGAGAGAGAGAGAGAGAGAGAGAGAGAGAGAGAGAGAGAGAGAGAGAGAGAGAGAGAGAGAGAGAGAGAGAGAGAGAGAGAGAGAGAGAGAGAGAGAGAGAGTAGGCGATAGAAAAAGATCGTGTGTCCCTCCCGAGGCGAACAGCGCGCACGAGCTTTCATGTAAGTTGGTCGGTGATAACGTCAGTGTAGAGGTTCACGAGGTGAGAGGAATTTGTTGACGTGTGTAAGTTTGTAAGCGCGGGTGTGTGCGCGGGAGCTTGCTTGTCCGTCGGTCGGTCGTTCGGTAGGGTGCGAGATCGATACGGTGCTGCTTCGCTGCTCCTGCTGGTGCTCCTAGTACACGGTCCCGGACGCAGCATCCCCCTCGGCCCGAAGGGAAAATTTGTAGCGACGGGGTGGCGGAGGTGGTGGTAGAGCGATACGAATTGGCGGTGGAGAGCCGGCCCTCGTGCGCCCGCGTGGCGAGAAGGCGGATTTTTCGCCAGCACATACGACTGTACGATTTTTTTTCACGAAATGCCTCGGTAGCCGGGCCGAAATCCCAGAGATACGAGGAATTTCACATTACTTCACTCACCCTCCGACAACCCTTCACGCATACGAGAACTTCATCCAACCAGATGCCATCGAGAGATACGGCGCACCGATTTTTATGGGCTCCGAAATTTTCCTCCGACGAAACGTGCGGCTTCTATTTATTTTTCTATGGCTGTTAGCCCGGGAACTGCTCAGCTTTCGGATAGGACCGACAAAATTCGATTTTTTTATTGCTTAAATCGATGGATACACTATTCAAGAATATATTTACAATGTTACAGAGGCCAATTGTAAATATTTTCGAAGTTACAAGGCCAAAAGCAGAGAAGCCATTGATATTTTCTCCTATTGAAAAATTTGAAGCCCGTTTTCTCCAGTTTTCATTTTCACGCTTTTTCCAAATTGGCGAGTGTGATAGCGAAAAAACTAAACGACCTATTAAATCAAAGCAAAGTTTACTTTCTTCAGAAAGTGAATTGAAAAAGTCGTTGAAAAAGTATTTTTAAATCATTTTTATAGCACGTTGAAGTGTTTTTTAAGGCGATACCCCCACTTGTAGCACAAAAAAGACCTTTTTCATGAATTTTTTAAAAGAAAACTACAAAACTTTTTTAATCGATCAATATACCATCTTAAAGAACACATCTTGAAGAACTTTCAGTAATTTTTTTATTGAAAAATATTACATTGTTTAGCGGCAAATGGCCGTCAATGAAATAATGTTTTTATATACACGGTTTGCGGTGACCAACGTTGCGGCGAAGTGGATCATCTGAAAAAAAAATGGGGATGGATTTAGTCAATAAATTAGTCTTTGATCGAAGGATTTTAAAAAATATTCATTTTTCACAAAATGGCGGACAGTCAAAGTTAATGGTTCGATTTTAACAAAAAAAATCGAACGATTAAAGACTACAATTTTATGTATTAAATAAGCCTGCAAAATTTCAAGAAGATCGGTTCATTAGTGTTCGAGTAATCTTGGTCACCGACTTCAGAAATGCCATTTTGAGAAAAACGCGCCAGACGGCAGACTAGCCGGTCGTTTATACAACGGATTCTTCTCTTTCAACGCTCATATCTCAGTCAATTTTGTTCGGATCGACTTGAAATTTTCAGGACATATTCTCAGATACTTATACTTCAAAAAAATGCAATAAAAAAAATCGATTTTTTCAAAATCGCAAGTGGGGGTAACCCCTTAAACACTTTTTTCAAACCTGAGGAAAGTTACAGTTTCACGATTTTTTCAGCTTTTTCTTAATTCACCCCGAAGAAAAATATATGACAATTGAAAATTTTATTGGTTTATTTGGTTCAGTAAGAATTACGAGCTGCATCTTTCCTGCCGATTGGGGACTGCACCGGCAAGGCGCATGTGGAATAGGCTGATAAATATGCAGTCGTTTATTGTTTCGTGTTGAACTTTTTTTATTATACAATTCAAATATACATGAAAAAATACCTCAATGTTTACTGGGCTAACTTGTTTTTTTTCCTTCGAAAAAAAATCCCGAAAAAACGCTTTTTTGGACCTTCTAATTCTAGCTCCCGCCAGTCGAAATGTCAAACATAAATTTCACTGTACGTTTTTATTAACAACAGTTTTGAACTTTTGACTCTGGAAAATCCTCGGCCGTGTAGTATACACTCCGGGAAGCAACCTTGAATTTGTTCACATTTCATTGAGAGAGGGCACCACTGTGACGGGCCGAAAAAGCTCGGTTTTGCCGGTTTTTGTTGTCGACTAGATTATTCATTTGGGATTTGGAAAAAACGGTATGTTATTAATCATACATTGAACTTATTTCGTGTAAATTTTTAATTAGAAAGATTAAAAATTAACTACGTTATTGAGGTATAATAGAACCTCTGTATAAACAATCGGCCGGATCGACAGCTTAACAATGGTTGGTCTGAAAAATCAAATTCCAAAGTTTTATAATCTATATAAATGTAGTTCTCGTTGTACGTGGCCGTTTTTCGAACAAAAATGTTTTCACAAAATGGCGGGTGTTCAAAAAAAGGGTGATTTTGGTGAAATTTTTACTTACGTTCGGGGGTTTGAAAAATGCTAAATTATTTTTAAAAATGGCTACTGCAACTACGGAAATTTCGTTTTTTTTTCAAATTAATAATCGAACAATTAAACGCAGAGTTATGATTCCAGCCAGATCGAGAGAGGTCGTTTCGAGAAAAACGCGATTGAAAGTTTTAGTATACGTACATCGCTACCTGCTGTCACTAAATTGTCTGTAACTTGGTCAATTTTCAATATTTTTACTTCAATATTTTTCCACATATTCGTTAATATGTACTCTTTGATAAAATGGAAAAAAATCGATTTTTTTATACCCGTCACAGTGGCGTCCCGTCTTAAAGCCTGGGCAGTTAAGGGTTCGACAAAGCTATAAAAGAAATTGGGCTTGCAGCGCATACGCAAAAAAAACTGAATTTCTTTGTGAGAGGTAACATTTTTTTAAACACTTGTTTTTCGAAATGCTCTCCTCAATGTTGAAGACGTCCGTTGCAACCCTTATCGATTCTCGACTTTTGGCATAGCCACCTTTTTTTAGCTCGCTCGATTTTTTTATTACTCTCAGACGTGAAAGGAGGGCTTACATCCATAAAAAATCGTTCGTGAAAAAAATATTCCAACACAAAAACGATTTTTGCGTCCGAACTATTTTTTTTTTCACCATGCCAGCAACAGATTAGAGCGAAATAATTCAAGAGGAAAGAATAATCGTATTTAATTCACATTTCGGGGTGAAAAGCCGCGGATTACTTCGTCCTTTCCCGGAACGTCCTCACGCGCGTTTATAATTCGTGCGACTCTTGGGAAAGAACACACGACGAGCTTTTGTGCCGTAATATCCATGCCTGGGGAGACCTTCGGACGAATGCATTGGGTAGAAGAGCATGAGGTATATAACGAGGACGATAGCAGTGAACAGGGCAGGAAAAAAAAGCACCGAGTATGTACGGAACATAATATACGACGTGTAGATGCAATGTACACTGGGCATTGTACTGATGACAAAAAGTGGAAAAAGTTACGGAAATAGAATAGCTTTGGAGAAAAATTATTCAGGCACTTGCGGAAAACTGCCTACGTGCTTCAGGCCACGACCGTCTACACATTGTCCCCCTTTTCTCAAATGTCAATGTGTTTTCTTCCTTCCAACGTCCCCTCACTGTGTCTTTCGTCCTGAATTTTTCGACACCCGGATCTCAGTCTTCTCCGCTCCCTACTCAAGCGTGCTCTTCTTCCTCGTGTTATAATGAAACGAGTACCTAATTTTTTTTGTTCGCATTTACGACAAAGCTAACGAGTTTTCTTTGCCTCTCGTCGTAGTCATTCTACTTGTGCTCGAGCGATCCGCGTCCAAATCGATTTATGTTTGCTCCAATATTTACTCACAATCTTAACGCACTTCTGAAGAGCAACGTTTTATTTTTTAATTAATTAGAAGCTTGATTTTGCGCAGATGAAAATTGCGGGACTTTTCGACCATCTTGAAACAATCGAAATTTGAAAGTTCCATTTTTTCAGACTCGTTCAGCTTTTGAGAAGTGTCCACATTATTCGACGCACGGATTATTGTCCCTGGATTTATTCAACAAAACGTTAATATACAAAAACTCATTTTTGATTTTCTACTGGTGTGTTTGCCGGAAAATTACGATTCCAATACTCAGATAGCATGGGCATATCCAGCTGGAGTATGCATAACCCAAACAAACTGAATTTTTAGTAGAACACTCACTTTCCGAAAAATTGAAAATTTTCAATAATTTTTCGAAACCGTTTAATTATATATTTTTTGAATTTTCATTATGCAGACATATTCAGAAATGTTTAAAGTATATCCCTGATTTTTTAAAATAGAAACCGACCGAAGGTTCGTTAATGGCAGGTGGATGAAGTACTATCCGGGTCAAATTGGCCCAGTGTGTCAAAATCGTGCCCAAATATAAGCGTGTCAACAGAGTGTCAAAAATCGTTTTTGCTTATCAATAAGCCTCATTGTGGTGCAATTAAAAAGAATACGTAGGAAATGAAGTTAAAGGATGTTTTTCTACTTCGATTTTTCTCCAATAATTACACAGACTATTGCATAATTTTTAAAGTTTAAACGAGTACTTTTTATTGTTCGAACGAGCAAAAAGACTTTTTAAAGTTCGAACGAGAGAAAATAAAATGAACATCGAAACGACCGTATTTTATTTTTCTGCGTGAAAATAACAATCGTGGAAACGCCTGACCAGTTGAATGTTGTTTCAATTTAAATTGCCCATTACTCCAATCAAATTGTCGGAATGAAAAAAAAACACGTGGAACGAATTCGGACGATGGAAAAGTCGTACTTTCTCGTCAGACACGTGAGAAGCTTCTCGCAGCTTCTCGAGTGACGCGGGAAGCTGTCGTCGAGCTGTAATATATTATCTTGCAAAATACATTTCTGTATGACTGTATAATTATATACATATATACATATACACGCGCTCGCATCGTGTCTGGGGATTTTCGGAGGGAAACCCACAGGGCTTTATTCGAGACGATGAAACTTTGAAAGGAAAAAGCTATCGCGAGGGTAATCCGACAGGGGCAGCGTAGAATGCCGATGTCCTCGTGCATGTGCGCAGACTGGCTGTTCCCATTGCGCGAAAATACGAAAAGTTTTGAGAAGAAGGGAATCTACGAAAGAAAAAGTGAAGTATTAAAAAGAATAAAGCGAAGGGGATATTTTTTGCATATGGAAATTGAAAGTGTACAGTATCAACCCTGACATCAAAGCGGGGCACCACTGTGACGGGTAAAAAATAATCGGTTTTTTTGTTGAGTTCTCTTAAAGTATACATATTCAAGAATATGTGGAAAAATGTTCAAGTTAAAATGTTGATAATTGATCGAGTTATAGACGATTTAGTAAAAGCAGGTAGCGCAACGATTTACGTATACCAAATCTTATAATCTCGTTTTTCTCGAAACGACTTTTCACGACCCGGCCGGAATCATAACTGTATCTATAATTGTCCGATTTGTCAATTAAAAAACAACAAAAAATTCCGTAATTGCAGTACCTATCATTGTACGTAGAGGTCCTCGTTTGAAATTTGGTATTTTTAAGGGGAGATATACACCTAGATGGTCGAGGTCGAGGATTTAGAAGCTATGAACATTCCGTCGACCGTAGAAGACCTACACTATGGGCCTGGTATCGATGATTCCATGTAAATTGACAAATTTCATGATTTATTCATTCCCAAATTTTCAAACGCGTTTTTCTCAAAACCACGTTTTTCAAATCGGTACCCAAAATTTCTCGAAAACCAATTAACCGATTGCCTCGAGATTTTTTGTGGTTATTCTATACACCATTATCTAGTACTTGTCATAGGATTTTTTTTTCCGTGACTTAGTTTTTGTTTTATAGGCAACATAATAACTAATTTTCGGCCCAAAAATCACTATTTATGTTCAAACGTCCGCCATTTTGTCATGAATCGATATTTTCAAAATCGGCTATGACAAGTACTAGATTATAGTATCTAATTTAATAATCTTTTTGGTTTTTTTTTTTCAGATGATTTTTAAAGAAACGCCAGTGGGTATGGTATACGCAGATTTTTTTACGACGCTCCAAGGATCATACAATATCCTTGTATATTTTTTATGTTTTTAAATAAAGAAAATTAAACATATTTTTAAATATATATACTTTTAGATAATTAAAACCCCAATCCGAAATTTCAAATAGTTTTCCTTAAAAAAATTCACGAGTGACCTTTCTTCCGGCTCCTATATCTCCCCTTAAGTCCCGGAATATAAGTAAACATTTCACCAAAATTGCACTTTTTAACACCCGCCATTTTATGCATTTTTTTTCTCGAAAAAACGACTACGTACAAGGAGACATACATTTATATAAATCATGACACTTTTTCATTTTGCAGACCAACTATTGTCAAGTTATCGATCCGGCCATTGGACCACATTTTTTATACAGATGCTCGATACTGTTGTGAATTAAGGCGTTACCCCCACTTGCGATTTTGAAAAAATCGATTTTTTTTTATTGCAGTTTTTTGAAGTGCAATTTGAAGTGCAGTTTTTTTTGATGCCCGGAATAGATGACTCTATGTAAGTTTACAAAAAAAAATATTTTCTTCGTGTAAACTGAAATTGAAACTTTAAACGTTTTTCTCAAAATGGCATTTCTGAAGGCGGTGACCAAGATTACTCGAACACTAATGAACCGATCTTCTTGAAATTTTGCAGGCTTATTTAATACATAAAAATGTAGTCTTTAATCGTTCGATTTTTTTTTTCGAAAAAAAAAATTGCCGTTTTATAGCCAAAAAACGGCCGTTTTTTTCGTTAAAATCGAACCATTAACTTTGAATGTCCGCCATTTTGTGAAAAATGAATATTTTTTAAAATCCTTCGATCAAAGACTAGTTTATACTTATATTTGACTAAATCCATCCGCATTTTTTTTCAGATGATCCACTTCGCCGCAATGTTGGTCACCGCAAACCGTGTATATAAAAACATTATTTCATTGACGGCCATTTGCCACTAAACAATATAATATTTTTCAATAAAAAAATTACTGAAAGTTCTTCAAGACGTGTTCTTTAAGATGGTATATTGATCGATTAAAAAAGTTTTATAGTTTTCTTTAAAAAAAATCATGAAAAAGGCCTCTTTTGCGCTACAAGTGGGGGTAACGCCTTAAAAAATGTTGTTCCATAAAAATGTACACGAAATAAGTTCAATGTATGTTCAATAACATACCGTTTTTTCCAAATCCCAAATAAATAACCAAGTGGACAAAAAAAATCGTCAAAACGACCTTTTTTAGGCCATCACAGTGCCTTCCCTTAAAACAATATATTGAATCTCCAACTGCTATGCTCAACTGCCAATATTCAGTGTCACTTCTCTCATCTCCCTTTACGGAATTTAGCAAAAAATCGCTAAAACGAAAAATGCAAAGATGACATAAAATGAACAATGTGTTTGCCAGAAATGTATTAGTCGAAGTATGCCAAGGATGGTTTTAGATATCCCTCGACAAATTGGCTATCGAGGAGCGCGAAAAGTAAAAATATAACAAAGCAATCTCGTTGAATTCTCGTTCATCGTCCGAGCGTCGTTAATTCGAATAACTCGAAATTCATACACGACAATTGGACGACGGCAACATCCTCCCGTTGCAATATTTGTACTATTTATAGAATCTCGTTTGTCGAAGCTTGTCGAACACTCGAGACTCTCCGCATGCTCCCTGATAGTCGAAGCAATTAGCCATTCCAATTAGGTATAGTTGCCTTAGTGCGTATATACATCGAGAGTGTTTCCTACCATAAAACACGGTAGCACAGTTATAACACAGGTCCACTTATCGTGTGCGGTACAGTGTTACCTCAAGGGTTGCTTCACACTCGCACTCGGCCCTCGCGTGTATCGAGCTGCCGACGTACCCACGCCACCGCCATACGTACGTGTGCTTTTCGTATATAACGATGTTGACTTTCGTCCTATTTCTTCCGGGTAATTCACTCCCAACAGCGATTTGCCCTACGTCATGCTAGGGCTTTGGGAATATTCCACTCTTCGATGTGACGAAGCTAAAGAAATCGCGTTTCTATTCACGGACAATTTTCACAATGCAATCGTATTTATTTCCCAAACGTACCGTTACATAGTGCCGATCGGGTATCGGTATCAGGCATACGATTGAAGCCGAATGGGTAATTACAGAAACGCGTACGACTGATAATGAACTACTGCGGAATATTTAACGTTTTGTGAAAAAATAATCTGAATTGTTTACTTTGTGACGGATGTAACGGATGGAAGGACTGGAAATAATTGTCTGTTATCTGACATTCTTATATTCGTCCCTTGATCAATTTAATTTGTGATTTTTGTTTCTATCAAGGCCTTATATACGCGATTTCGCCGATTTTCGAAGGTACTTTTCTAGACGCGGTTAAAAAAATGACGCATATATTGACAACGTTTTTTGACAGATCATTTATGCACATTAAGTATAAGTTTTAAAAAATCAGACATATTAACAAATGGCGGAGATGTAACATAATAAAGCAATGTATTTTATTTGCGCGCACGTTGATGGTGAAAATTCTCGGCATCGATGTGAGTGTCTGAAAATAAAATAAACATATTTATAATTGCATAATGAATGTATCTTCAGTGTGAACCAAGAATATTATTTTTTTAAAATTATTATAATAAAAATTCGAAACTTAAAAATTTGTTTACTCAATTTTCTGTCGGTATTTTATTTTTTATGTTTTTTTGTGTCATTGAAATTTTTGTTTCTGTGGTTCACACGATAGGTGATTATACTAAGAATATGTGGTACAAAATTTAAAGCGATCTGAACCTTCGTTCAAGAGTTAGAACTTTCACAAGGTTCAAAAAAGTGAATCGTGGAAAAACGGCTTTGAAGTTGGCGGTCGGGCGCGCCGCGCGGTATCTATTATAAATGCAATCTTACCTTATTTTTGGAATTCTTGGAATTTTTCAATTCTGTAAAGCTTAAAATATTCCTTACCGTTCAGGCTAATGGAATAAAAAATAATTAAAAAATGGAAATTTTTTTAATTTTTCACGTATATAAGGCCTCAAGGCGGGGGGATAGTACAATATCCGGAACTCCAAGTTTTGACCGTTAATTCTTAATATTTGAACCAAAATAATGAGAATTATAAGAATAAAAAATTTGCCGTTTGAGCTTCCTTAAGGCGACTTTTCACTTTAGACGCTAAAAAAGGCTAAATTGATGAATTTTTTTGATAGGTTTATATTATAGATATTGATATAAAATTTGCTACACTTAATAAATATACTTTCGAAATCCAAAAAAAAAATATTTATTCAAGTCACTATTTATACACGAAAATGGTAGTTAAAAAAATGTCCGAAAAAAATTGTAGGTCTGCGCTGTTGATGAAATCTCGGAGATGGATCATCTGGAACAAAAAAATCAAACCGTTTATATTCAGTATGTTAATAGCTATAGCGCATATCATATGATTTTCGATATATGCAAAAATAACAAAATGGCGGACATTTTTCGAAAAAAAAAACAAAAAAAAACGTGTTTTTTCACCGTTTTTGGTAAAATAAATAGTAAATATCACAATTTAAAAAAATTCTTGATATGCGCTATAGCTATAGTTGTAAAGAATATGTGGTTAAAATTTCATAAGGATCAGTTCAGTAGTTTCAAAGATTTTATCAACAAGCCGTCGAAAAACGTTGTTTCGAGAAAAATGCGTTTAAAGTTTTTAACGAGCAGATGGACATGCTCAGATAGTAAAGTAAAGGCCACACAAAAATACAGTTAGACTCCTCCGATCTTCATAAAATTTTAGTCTGATACTTTTGGATGTGCATACTTTCTAAAATTGTAAAAAAAATCGATTTTTTGAAAATTGTGTAGTGAGACAACGCCTTAAGGAATTATGAACGCGTTTAGCGGTAATTGGAAATGCGCCAAAATTGAACAATTGTTGTTGGCTCACGGGTGTAATATCTTTATTTTTTCGCAAATAATGGAAATTGACCAAGCGAGCTTCAAAAAGTATCTCTTTGTTTGGGTTTGTTTGGTGGTATCATATTAATACCACTAAACATAGTATTCATATGATTTTCAACATAAATTCCGAGATTATAATGCTTTATTTATTCATATTCTGTTTATTTATAACAATAAGAATTGTTCCGTATAATTACTACATCAAATTACTAAACGACATATTTTACATAAACTTAGAGCCTTACAAGTCCGAAGAGGGATGAACCGTATACTTTTAATCCCTCTTCGGACTCCTAGCGATTAAAAGTGCTACTTTACTCTCTGTCTAGTCGCACTTATAAGCGAGGAAAACATGGTAGTGGTATTCAAAATACATTTTTGGCTTCTGAGACACTGTTGAAACTTTAAATTTCCAAGTTACCTTGCGTGATGTTTCTTGAAATTTTCAAATTCGAAAAAAAGCGGCATTTTTGATAACTATCGAAAAATTCTAATTTGAACGCAAAATATCAACTTTTACCACTCTTCATATTTTGAAGAGTGGTATTTCAAATGGTCAAAATGTTTTTTTCATTTTCTCAAACTATATATATACAAAAATATGTGAAAAAAATCGAGTTTAAATATCGAAAATTGACCAAGGTACAGACGATTGGGTGGGAACAGGTAGCGCAACGATTTACGTAAACTGAAACTTTCAATCGCGTTTTTGTCGTACGTTGTACGTAGCCGTTTTTTAAATTTAGTATTTTTCAAGCCCCCGAATGTTAGTAAAAATGTTGCCAAAATTACACTTTTCCTTGACACCCGCCACTTTGTGATTTTTTTTTGACAAACGTATGATGAGAATACATTTATATCGATCAGAACACTTTTTTATTTTCATTTTTCAGACCGACGATTATGAAGTTATCGATTCGGCTGTTGGACCACACGTTCTATTCAGAGGCTCTATTATATTTCTATAACGTCGTTCATTTTTAAGTTTTTTATTTACATAAAAATTTACACGACGTAAGTTCAATGTATGCCTAATAAAATACCTTTTTCCATATACCAAAAAAATAATGTAACCGACAAAAAAAATCGGAAAAACGACCTTCTTTCGGCCCGTCACAGTGGTGCCCTACAGTGCAGAATACTGTTAACGCATTAAAAATATTATTATCCAATTGAATTGAATTAAATGTTAAATATCAAAAATCGTATTAAGAATATGATACTTTCTTCGCTATTACTATAATTCATTATTCATAATACAAAAATTATAATGTATAATAGATTTTTATAATGATATAATAAATATAATATTTATATATTTTTTATCCGTTTGTTTTATGTTTTAAAGCGTAATGTCGTAATATATGTCTTATGCATTTTTGAATATTCAACATTTAATTGAATTCAATGTAATTATAAAATTATATTATAAAAAAATAAAGTTATATTACGGAAAATATAATAATATTATAAAAATATTAATACAGACGCATTGAAAAACAATGACTTTGTTATAAAATCGTGAGTAATATAAACAACCACACAACTCGAAATTTCCACATTCAATATGATATTTGACCTCCAAAAAATTATACCGCATCTTGGATTGCGATTTTTCAATGAATACCTGTCGGACTGCCAATCGCTCAATTAGTCAAATTTAATTTCACCTCCCACCTTCCTTATCCATATTTGCTCGTCGTGTAAAAAGCGAGCGTCCAGACGTTCGCGCATTCGCTCGCCGGATTCGTCAATGCAAACAAACATTTATTTTTCAAATAAATTTATCGAAACAATAGACCAAAAAGATGGTGTCATAAGCAATATCGAGCGTATGACGAACAATCCATAATAAACAATGTTGAGCCAAGCAACGTTGACATCAGAGATCATCGTCGGAGTCGTGAAATCTCTGATACTTGCTGCTGCAGCCCTTATCGATGCTGCTGTACTCCTTGGTATCCCCGTCAGCCAAGGGTTTTTTTCGTTCGAGTGTTAGGTAAGCGAGGAAAGGACAATAAGCGATATTGACGAGACCAACGATTCTCATGACCCATGGAAAGCCGATAGCACGCACGAGTTCACTGCCCAGTATTGGTCCTGAGGGGGGAAAAAACCGAATACATCACCCACGATCGATCTTCTACTTTTTTGCTCTTCCTTTACTGGGACAATATTTTATCGTGTGACGATCTTACCGAGGGAGTAAGCGAGACTCACTGCCACCTGTTGTATCGAGTAAACAGGACCATAGTTTCCATCCTGATCGACCAGACTCGCCAAAAGTGGAACGAGAGCAGCATCGGCTATACCAATTCCAAGACCCATCCCGAGATGCGGTATTATCAGCTGGGACATCGTCCTTGCCGATGGTAACAGTATGAGACTCACCCCCACCAAACACATCGCCGATATAGCCGTTTTTACTCTACCGTAACGATAAGCTATCACGCCGAAAAAATTCGTCCCTATCAGATATCCAACGCTGTCCGGTATGAAGACCGTGCCCAGTTGCCATTTCTGGACAACCAAGAGATACATGTCGAATTTTATAATTAGTTTTTCTGTAACTTCATTTTGAATTAACATTTTTATTAACTATGTAAAATGTAACTATGCGACTATGTAAAATTTAACTATGTAACTATGTAAAATGTAACTATGTAACTGTGTAAAATGTAACTATATCAAATTTCACTATGTGACATGTAACTACGTAACTATGTAAAATTAACATTCTCACTAACCAATGGTTCTGATTGAATGATACTTGTTTATGGAAACGAGAAAACAATCAGAAATTGACATAATGCTTTTTGTGCGTTCCGTTCAATTTTGCCATATTTGAGTTAAAAATAGAGTTCTTCAAAGCTGGTACAAGCCAACTTTTGTTGTCACTATGTAACTATGTAACTATGTAAAAGGTAACTATGCATACTGTAACTATGTCAAATGTCACTATGTAACTATGTAACATGTAACCACGTAACTATGTAAAATTAACATTCTCACTAACCAATGGTTCTGATTGAACGATACTTTTTTATGGAAACGAGGAAACAATGAGAAATTTACATGATGCTTTTTGTGCGATCCGTTAAATTTTGCCATGTTTGAATTAAAAATAAAGTTCTTCAATGCTGGAGCGAGCTAACTTTTGTTGTCACTATGTAACTAAATAAAATGTAACTATGTAACTATGCAAAATGTAACTGTGTAACTATGTAACTATGTAACTATGTAAAATGTAACTATGTAACTATGTAAAATGTAACTATTTATGTAGTAAATCTGTAAGATGCAACTATGTCAATAAATTGCCATTTCTTGGCAATCACGAGAAACCAGTAGAAATTTGTCGTTTTTTTTCTGTTATTCAATTTTAAATTAATATTTTCACTAACTATGTACAATTAACATTCTCACTAACCAATGGTCCTAATTGAATGGGACTTTTTTTAATGGAAACGACAAAACAATCAGAAATTTTCATAATGCTTTTTGTACGTTCCGTTCAATTTTGCGATATTTGGATTAATAATAAAGTTTTTCAGAGCTGAAACACAATTACCAACATTGATTTCGGATTCAGCTCGTTATTTGTTGGATACCTCCATTTCCAGATGGAAATTAACAACCCTCGGCCGTTATTGATTACACAAATTTGCATATTATTTGGACACAGTTGCAACTACAGCGTCAATTTTACATTGTCGACCTCGTTGATAGAAATATTCGAGAACTCTACGACAATTTTAATTTTAAGCACTGTACTCTGCCGCGTAAAAATATTTTTTAAACCAAGCACAATTTTGTTGACGAAAAATTAAACAAGAACACGAAGAATACTCATTTTTATTTGTCCTGCAAACTCCGAGAATAAAACAATAAATAAATATCAAAATGGATGAAGACTGTACCTTCGGTTTTATGTGCGTTCTCAGCCATATTGGCAAACACGGCTCCAATATCGCCATCGGGGAAGTCGACGACCAGATTGCTCCTGCTATTATAAGAATTTTCCCTTGGCAGAGTAATTTTTTACAACTCGTTGAATTCTTCACTTTCTGAAAAAAGTCCTTTTGTATTCACGGTCCAATAATTACACTCTTAAATTGCAATTATTTTTTCGATTGATCTACGATTATCGAATTACGTGGTTACCTCAGTATTAGTTTTCGGATGCAAGTCGAGGGCAAACAATTGCAAGCCTGAAGACAAGTAAATTACATGTGTATACTTATTTATACCGTGCCAAAAAAAAAAGATTTAACTGATTCAAAAGACTTGCCTATCGGGACAAGAACCAAGAGAGAAACGAGGAGAAAAGGTGCCATTTTTCCCTCGACGTCGTAGAGTATCGAACCTATTGGATAACCAACCAAAACTCCGAGCGCTATGCTCCCGAGAACAAAACCCATCATCTTCGAGCGTTCATTGTCCTCGGGGTATTGAGACGCCACCAATGACATTCCCGAAACTCCGATGCAAGCTGATGATATTCCCTGGACACTTCTTGCCAGGAACAAGAATTCGTAAGTCTGACCAAACGCGAAAACTGAAAATATTTCAGCCACACCGAATAATCGTGACATTTTCAAAATCAAGCACAAAGATACCCTGACCAATCGTGGAGATTCGTCGAAAAACGTCAAAATTTTGGTGAAAAATGTGGATGTTTCAAAAAAATTTAACAAATATCGTAGACGTTTCGAAATGATGACATTGACGTTTGCATTGCACTGAAAATGATTTTTTTTTTCATTTCCCCAATCTCGCAAACCTTGCTAGCATTCTTTTTTAGCCATCTAGAACCTGCAAGATATAGTTTTTGGATAATAATGAAAATAAGGAATTAAAAAGAATTTTCGTTGCAAACTTCAACCCCATTAGTAATGAGAGTTTCGTAAGATTTGAAAATCCGTCTTTCCGAGCTATTTTCCATCTCTGCAAATCCAACGATCGTCGCACGCCGACTTGACAATAATGACGTACGTAGGGCGGCCAACAGGAGGCTGACATTGCCAAGAATCAATGGCATCCCGTATCCCGTAATGCCGGTGAAACTTCCGACCGCTGGGTTCAAAAATAATTGCACAAGGGCCTTGGAACTGAGTAAAAAACCGACACGACCATTTTCATCGTAGTTTCGGGCATCCAGAGAGCTCGTCGAGTTTTCAGCAATGCTGCAGAGATAATCCGGTATTATCGGTACTGCAATCGAGAAGCAACATTTATCGAAGAATCCTTTCGCCTTTTCCACCACTTCCAGTCTGTCTTTTAGCACGTACAAGTAACATCACTCAAGAGTTCACCTTCGATTTTGTTGAAACTCATATACGTGTTGAAGCATTGAAAACTATTAGACACGTTTTTTTTATCTGCGGAGAAACGATTTTGGTAAATATTCGGAAGTGGGGCTCCTGCTAGAAACAGGTTAATTTTTTTTCTTATTTTTTTGTTTGGGTTTAATATATATATATATATATATATATATATATATATATATATATATATATATATATATATTTATATATTTATATATTTATATATATATATATACATATTTAACCATTCAAACAAAAATTAGCTTGATTCTAGCAGAAGCCCCGCGTCCGAATATTTACGACGATGTTAAGGGGGGAAACCACCCCTTAAAGAAAGGCGTTTCGAGGGGTAGTTTTGCAGTTTTATAAGCAGTCCACCGATCTAAATCCATTAAAAACCACAATTCTTCTAATGTAAAGCGAAAAAAAATCCACTATAGAAGTATCGAATAAAAATGGAATTAAGGGGTGACACGCCTTTCTTTGAGGGGTCGTTTCCTCCCTTGAAACCGTTTTTTCGCCGATAAAAAAAATACGCGTCTAATAGTTTTTAATGCTGTACCACATATATAAGTTTCAACAAAATCGAAAGCGGACACTTAAGTGATGTTCCTTGTTGGTTATAGAAAAAGATCATGCCCTCACCAACCACCGTCAACAATACGTTGTCCAAAAAAAGGCTCAGATATACCACGCTCACTATCATAAACCGCGAATCCTTTTCCAGACTCATCTCAAAACCAGTTTCGTAAATTTTTCACTCGCGATTCGTCAAGCCTCCCTATGATCGTTTTTTCCCCCTGATCTGACGATGATTCAACGTCAAATTTCCCGCATACGGTCGAGTCTGCACGGACATCCGGGAGCGTTGAAAGTTGGCATTCTAACTGAAGAAAATCGGTGCACGACGGTAGAGCTTTTATAGAATTTCTTCACGTGACTGCCCATGGATTGGAGAACTCGTACGACTTGCGCAGAAAACTTTAACCCCTCTGAATATCGCGGTACCGATGGTGAACTGCGTGATGGGTATTTTCGATTTCATGTGCGTGTACCGTACACGTACACCCGTCCGTAAAATAGGGTCTGATGCGCGTATTCCGTTTTACGAATCACCGCACTTTTCGATTTATTTCGGTAACGTAGAATGGCTTATCGCCTCCGGACAGGCATTCCAGGGGACGTGCTTATCGTCACCTCATGGCCTGGAAACAATTATTTACCACCATCGACGTCTTTCGATAAACGACCGAACGATACGTTTTCCCACTTTGCCATAAAGATCCATGCTTTATGGATATTTCGACATTTTTTGCCATGCAACTCGCGAAATAACTTTTTTCGTGCAATTTTTAGTCTTGAAGTAAAATTGTGGTCGTCAAAAAAAACGATGGATTAAATTGTACTCGAAAAAATTCGGAGATTTTTTATCGTATTCGCAAAACGTCTCAGCGAAATTGCACATTTAAGGCAGTATTCTGGTCTAGAATGTTGAAAAAAAAGTCTGAAATTGTACTCAAAACTCTAAACGCGTTTTTCTCGAAACTATTTTTTTCAACTTTGTTGACATAAAATCTAGAGTTCTATTCAACCGATTGACTTCAAATTCAAAATTAAGGGGTCTTCTCACTTTAGACGCTAAAAAAGCCTATTTTCATGAATTTTTTGATAGGTTTATATCATAGATATTGGTATAAAAGTTGTTACACTTGATAAATACACTTTCGAAATACGTTTAAAAAAAAATTATTTATTTAAGTCACTATTCCTTGAGGAAAATGGTAGTTAAAAAAGTCCTTAAAAAATTGTAGGTCTGCGCTGTTGATGAAATCTCGGAGATGGATCGTCCGAAACAAAAAAGTCAAACGGTTTTAGATTCAGTATGTTAATGGCTATAGCGCATATCATACGATTTTTAATATATGCAAAAATAACAAAATGGCGGACAGTTTTCGAAAAAAAACGTTTTTTTAACGTTTTTCGCAAAAGAAAGTAAATATCAAAATTTTAACAAATCCTTGATATGCGCTATAGCTATAGTTGTAAAGAATATGTGGATAAAATTTCATAAGGATCGGTTCTGTAGTTTCGAAGATTTGACGAAGAAGCCGTCAACAAACGTTGTTTCGAGAAAAACGCGTTTAAACTTTGTTTGGGTTACAAAAATACATAAAATTTTGTTTTTGTGTAATATGAAAGTGTATTTATTGAGTGAAGCAACTTTTATATCAATATCTATAATATAAACCTATCAAAAAAATTAATGAGAATTGCCTTTTTTAGCGTCTAAAATGAGAAGACCTTTTAAAATAAATTAAAACCTTTGAAACAAAGAGGACGAAAAATTGACTTTTTTCAGACAGTCACCATTTTTTCTTTTTTTTTCTTTAGTATCTGCCATAATGACATTTAAGTAATCAAGAAAATCGATTTTATTCCTGCTTAATATGAATGGAAGCTTTGGAATGTGTCAACTGCCTTAATCCTTTCTTTCACGGCCATATTAGAGGCCCATAACTTTTTCGATTTTAATTTTTTTCGCAAGCTCTTGATCCGTCAATAAAAAGACTGTAAAAAATGTATATCGAAAATATTTTTGGTTTTTTCTATGAAGCCCGTAAAAAAACGCCCGAAATTTAGGCCTCCAGACTGGAATACTGCCTTAACAGAATTATGGGGAGTCTTGAGCTCGTAACGCTAGAGGAATTTTATTATCGTGTCTAAAACTCGTCCTCTTGAATATCAGAATATCGAATTACGTATAGGACCAATGTAGATGAGACCGAGACAATCGGTGCATTCGTTTCGGTGTAGGATGCGCGTGGACGGAACCACCTGCGGCCTGATTGCAAAATTACCGACACAGACAACGCAATTTCCGCCCGTAGCCATGACGAAACCGCCAATAGTGATTCGTAACTACGATTCGTACATTTCGATCATGACGAGCAAAGGATAGAACTGGAGAGTCCCACATTGCCCGACGAAACGTACAAATTGCGCCCTTTTCGTTTTTAGAAAATGATGTCAGGGAATTTCGTGTCAACTTAAGGGCTTACACCTAGTTGAAATTTTTGAAAACATCGACTTTTGGTTTTCGACGGCTTCTGAAAATATAACATTTGAAAACATTTTGTGAAAATTTCTTTTCAGAGAAGTTATGGGCTCTGAATATTTCTTTACCGAGAGAATTACGGGCTTTTATAGGTAGGTTCAGGTTGACGCGTTTTTTCTCAAAACGAGTTTTTCAAAATCAGTGACCACGATTTCTCAAATATCACTGCACCGATCAACTTCAAATTTTATAAGCGTCTTTTACCGATCCAAACGCAGTGCTTGAACGAAGGAATTTTTTTTTTCGATGCATATTTTTTTTGTCAACGAAAATCGATACTTTCACTTTGGGCTGCGGCCATTTTTTCAGAAATCAATATCATACTAAATCCTTCGTCAAGCACGAGACAATTTCATGCAAGAACGCAATATTTTTCATTTTTTGTTTCGGATGATTTGATTCCGAGCAGCAGTGGTCACCGTGAACGACGTTTTTCAAACAGCGCTCTGCACAAATCATTGTATGTACCACATTTAGCAATATCTCTCAATACAAAAATTGCATAAGATACTCAAAGAGGTTGGAGCGATCCAATTGAGTCAAATGGCGGTTTATGAAATTTTTTCTTCAATAAACGTCAAAAAAATGCATACGAGGTATAGATTTATTCTGTAGATGCGAATTTTTCATAAAATATATAATTAAAGGGAAAAATTATGCATTTTGATTTTTTTTATTAGGTGAATAAGAAAAACTTTTGTCTTACTGCTAGCTTGAAAAAGTATGACATTATCGATGATTATTACGAGAAAAAACTGCGTTAGAGAATGTTGAACCAAACTCAGAATGAAATTTTGAGTCATTTATAATTATGCCTATTTGTATTTACGTCATGAGATTTTTTATTATTACCATTCATTAATTTTAAATAATGCCGAAATACGGCAACTTCGCGAACATTGAGGTTGGCAGCAATGGCCTTCATTCGCCAGCCAAGATTCTCAATCTTTTATCAAACCTGACGTTCCAATATTGAATATCCAAGGTGCCCGCTTATGTCGGAATTTCAGTTTAGTAAAAGGTTTTCAAAATGTTGGGCATTATATTATTGTTCGAAGAAAAATCGCCTGCTTTTGGTTTTTTGCACGCCATTTCTAGAAATGATACGAATCGACAATAACAGAAACTTTTTGAAGTAATTGGCACAATATGCTTAGTTTATTTTTTTAGGCTATCAAAGTCAGATGTTTCAACAGGTTTGTATAAAAATTCTGCACAAGATCTTTTTTCATGAAGTTTCCTTAAGGGGTTACCCTCACTTGCGATTTTGAAAAAATCGATTTTTTTTTATTGCATTTTTTTGAAGTATAAGTATCCGGGCCCATACAGAAGTATGGGCCCGGAGTAGATGACTATGTAAGTTTACAAAAAAAAATATTTTCTTCGTGTAAACTGAAATTGAAACTTTAAACGCGTTTTTCTCAAAATGGCATTTCTGAAGTCAGTGACCAAGATTACTCGAACACTAATGAACCGATCTTCTTGAAATTTTGCAGCCTTATTTAATACATAAAAATGTAGTCTTTAATTGTTCGATTTTTTTTTTTTTTCGAAAAAAATGGCCGTTTTATAGCCAAAAAACGGCCGTTTTTTTCGTTAAAATCGAACCATTAACTTTGACTGTCCGCCATTTTGTGAAAAATGAATATTTTTTAAAATCCTTCGATTAAAGACTAGTTTATACCTATATTTGACTAAATCCATCCGCATTTTTTTTCAGATGATCCACTTCGCCGCAATGTTGGTCACCGCAAACCGTGTATATAAAAACATTATTTCATTGACGGCCATTTGCCACTAAACAATGTAATATTTTTCAATAAAAAAATTACTGAAAGTTCTTCAAGATGTGTTCTTTAAGATGGTATATTGATCGATTAAAAAAGTTTTGTAGTTTTCTTTTAAAAAATTCATGAAAAAGGCCTTTTTTGCGCTACTAAGTGGGGGTAACGCCTTAACAGTCAAGGTTAAAAAGAAGACTTTTCTAGACAAAACAAATAACCAAGAGTATTTTTTTCATAGCGGGTAAAAAAAGTTATCATTTGTAGAAATCGCATGGTCAAAACCAAAAATAGATGATTTTTATCTCGAAAAATATGGGACTTTAACTAAACTGGAATTCCAGCATATAGTAGAACATGATCTGACCTATCGACAGTCGCAGGATTATCAATTCATAACAGGACACCCTGTATATGGTTTACGAAAAGCAAGATGGGTTTTTCCTAAATATTTACAAAACTTTAGTTGCGTTAATCCATTGCTACCAATGCTTCAACTTGGTGCTAAATAGCCAACAAAATATTACATCACCTGTCTTGCCCATCTACCCGCACGTAAAATTGCAAACATTAAACTATTTTTTATCTCTGGTGTTTTGGGATGAAATTTTTGTTTTAATTCGCAAAAACTCACCGTAGTCTCGACAGTAATATATATATACAGGGTGTCCCTTTTATCTCTGCCACTCGAAATAACTCGGTAGTTATCGACGTCACGACAAAATGTTCCAGACAAAAGTTGTACATTGTGACGGGGGCCATCAAATACGACCAATATTTATTTCGGTGCACGCGCAGACGCACCGTGAAGGTCACCTCCACTTTTTTAAATGGAATGGTACATTTTTTTCAACCATCTTGTGGAGCACCTCAAGCCGCATAAAAAAACATTAGGGGGTCAAAGTCGTTCAAGGTCATTCAAGGTCACCTATTAAAATGAAATACAAATCTAAATATCTCGGATCGCTACGAATTATTTGGTAGTTTGTCTGAGTTTCTGATGGCAATACAACTGAAACTCAGCCAAACATAGCCACCTGTATCGGCCCAGGTTTTCCGCAGTTTCCCTGGGCCCTCGTGCAAAAGCGATACAGTAGTGCATTAGGAAAGAGTGGCTGCGGTCAACACTCGGGGGGGGGGGGGGGGGACTCTGGAAAAATTGTGAATGTCGGAAGGAATGGAAGGAATAAAGGAGGGGATGGTAAAAGGGGAAGGACCACGTACCTCTGAGGAATACATATGAAAAAGTTAAAAATGATGTTGTAACTTAAAAATTATGAACTTCATCAAAAAAAAAATCCAACAAAAGTTGTTGATTTTGAACTGACAAATTTTTTGGTGATAAAAAAAGGTACGTTTCCATTTTTAAAAAACACGTCGGCCATTTTAACGCCGCCATTTTGAATTGTGGATCGAGCAAATTTTTTTTTTCAAACGTCTCCTAAATCCCCTTTAACCCCTAAAACTTATGTTATACACAATATTTGATCCGAGCAATATTTTCCGAGAAAAATCAGGTGTAAGATTAAAATGGGACACTCGGTATATATTTTCAATCTTCGATTGTGACCCACGCTCCAACCCCCTTAAAGCCATGCTCTTTAATGTAAAAAAAAATGTTAAACCTGCATACATTTTTCCATAAAAAATTCACGAAAATTCCTCTGTTTTCCCTTTATTCACGAGCTACCCAAATAGGGTTTTACAATCGGCACAGTAATGGCCCACGACTGGTTGCCAGAGAACAAACGATGCCGCGGTAATGGCTATATAAACGGGCCAGATCCGCACCATGCAAGGTTGGTAATGGTAAACCATGAATGGCTGCTAAGACTGGGCCAACTATCATACGCCCATATTGGCCCAGCAACGGCTGCCGGATCTTCTGCCGGAAATGAAAAACAAAAAATTGACAAATTATGAATATAAAAATTCTAGTAGTATCTTTTTTTGATTTCTTATGCTTTACTTATGTCCATGGACATAGAATAATTGCATTAAAAACAGTTTCTGCCTTGTTCAAATTTTTACCTCTCATCGGGATCGAACCTGCGCCTTTCGTTCTAGTGTCGAGCGCCCTACCCACTTAGCCATTTTAACACTTACAGAACCCATCGTTTGTTCGTTCCTTACTTTTATGCCGATAATTTTATTCGTGACATTAAAGTTTACCGACAATTTTTTTGGTCCATTTAGGCTGTAAAAATAACTCGCTCGTTTTGGGTGAACTTCCGAAAAGCATACTCCTCTGTTCGAGCTGAAATTTTGCACCGAACTTCCTCTCATTATCCTAAGAGAAACGTTAACGGATTTTTGACGACTAGCAATAGTTTTCCATACATCGCATTGTAAAGTTTATTATTTCACGCCATACGAGTATATCTATATATCCCATAGATACCCCCCACTCCTCCGGCCGCGCTGCTTCCTGGCAAACAGTGCTCGCCCGTATGTGCATATCACTTGCCATGTGGGATGGCTTTGTTTGGATTTATTTAATATAGTAGAAGCGCAGTACAATAAATAACTTTCAATATCCGATATATCGAAAACTATTGCTAGTAGCCAATATCCTTTTAAAGGTTCTCTTAAAATATTGAAAAGAAGATCGGTACAAAATTTCAGCTTCATCAGTAGGATATGCTTTTCGAAACCTTGTCCCTTGTTTTTACGTGTTACAGTTTAACGACCTGCGTTTGCAAAACGCCCAAAAACAAACCATCAATGGCTGGAATAGATCTGGCAAGCCGTTCATCCGCCTACGATACCCCAATGCTGATCGCCATATTATCGGTGCGATGGTATTGGCCCACCAATGGCTGGCATAGAACTGGCAAGCCGTTCATCCGCCTACGATACCCCAATGCTGATCGCCATATTATCGGTGCGATAGTATTGGCCCACGAATGGCTGGCATAGATCTGGCAATCCGTTCATCCGCCTACAGTAGCCCAATGCTGGTCGACGAATTATTGGCCGATTATCAGCAAACCGTTTAATGGCTGAATGCTGGCATTTTTGTTACGACAGGCGACCCTATATGGGTAGGTGTAACCCGTTAAGCATCACTGGACTCGAAGGACGTCTCGACAATAATTAAAATATATTAATTTGACTCGTTAAAACTTTTTACACTGCAGATAAATAACAGGGAAGATTGGAGGCTCAATGCGTCACAGTCTCGTTATCCTCACGATGTCACGATCCTCTTCCTCCTCCTGTATAGTCTCCTCTGTCTGATAGAGCCTCGGACTCGAGCACCGAGAAGGATAAACTTCGTCAGGGCCTCTTTTGCTCGGGGACAAGCGTCCGTCTTCCACGTACACGTCCGTCTCGATGCAATCCTTATGCTCGCGAAATACGAGTTTTGGCTTGCCTGGACATCTCGGCTGTGCGTAACATACCTCGTCCTTTGATTCTCGGCCAACCGGAATCCTGGAACCCTGACAAGATTTACGGTTCATTCCTATTGAGCCTACAGACACTTTTTCACACGACGTGTGCAAGCATCAACAATTATCGCGTTTTGAGATATTCCGTTCTGCCAAAAATATTTTACGTTCTCGTATCCGGTAGATTTATTTTTTGCATTTTCAAAATCGAGCGAAGGCTTCTGTGATCGATTGGCTTTTGACTTTGTCTACCCACCTCTGGATCTTCCAAACGGACGCGTGGCACGACGTAGGCGTTTTCGATTTCTTGCATGTCCGGACGATATCCGTAATTGTTGTAAGCTGTCGGTCTCGTGGGATCGCCGGACGAAACTCGCCCGGATGTACGATAGGGGGTATTCGGAGTTGGGCTACCATAGTAATTCGGATACCGCGAGCTTTGGGGCGCAGGACCACTGGCTATTCTTTCCATCGGGTGTACGTAGTCGTGGAACGGCCTTGTTGCTTCCTGCGTCACAAAAATCAGCTTCAAAACTGATGCAGAACATTTAAGGGGGTTTAAATTTTGAAAATCAGCAAAAATTTGGTAATTTTCGTTATTTTTTAAAAAGGAAAGATTTCGGTCAATATTCGGATGTGGGACTCCTGCTAGAATCAGGTAATTTTTTTGTTTGGGCTTCTTTGGGTTTAATAGATATATATATATATATATATATATATATATATATATATATATATATATATATATATATATATATATATATATATATAGGGTGTCCCAGAACTCAACGTCAAGGCGAAACGGGGTGACAGGATTGATTGTAACTATCATGAGAAAAATCAGAAAAAAAATCTATTTTGAAAATTTTAAATTCATAGTTTAACAAAAAACGGTCTTAATTCGAGGAAACTTGGGGCAATTGTGTCATTATTTTTTACTGTGATTCTAGAAATATTATTTAGGGTTACGGTTCCAAAGTTTAAATGAACAAAAATAATAAAAATTAACGACAATAACCGAAAAATGGTTACAGTTTGACCAAATTTCTAGGTTTTTCTTAAATGCCCAGATTTTTTTTCTGATTTTTCTCATGATGGTTACAATCAATCCTGTCACCCCGTTTCGGCTTGACGTTGAGTTCTGGGACACCCTGTATATATATATATATATATATATATATATATATATATATATATATATATATATATTGAACCATTCAAACGAAAATTAGCCTGATTATAGCAGGAGCCCCCCTTCCGAATATTTACCAAGATTTCTTCACCATTTTTGACAATTGATCGACCGATTCTGATGAAAATTGGTATAAATCTTTCTAACCGTATCATCCAAATCATAACCCTAATTTTTTTAAATAAATTTTTATTGCAAAATATTGCCATTTTTTTCGGAAAATGCAATCTTTTTCTTTCAAGGCGTACCATTTCATCGATTTTCAATATTTCTCACATTTTCTTGGTTCATATTCTGCGTAGGAGTGTTAATGAAAGAAAAATCTTCGTTGGTTTTTTTTCGGATTAATCCCGCTGACGCTACGTGTCACGCCGTCTGACAACATTCGCCGCAACCCGTTCAGAAGACTGTGCCATACGCCCGCCATTTTTAAATATTAATAGAAAAATACCATATTACAGCGATAAGTAGTAATAAAACGTACCTTAAGTCTCAAAAATAGTGGAGAAATCTTTCCTTCAAAAAAAAATCATGAAAATCAGCAATTTTTTCCTCGCCTAAAGTTATTTCTGTCCTCAAGCGAGTTTAACGCTACGGCGATTTTTCATGTTAAATAGCGTTCGCCCTGGCCAATACTTGGATGGGTGACCGCTCAGCCGCACACTGGCTTTCGCGTATGTGACAACATCACTTTGGTGTCCGCCTTTGAACTTGTTGAAACTCATGTATATGGTAGAGCATTGAAAACTATTAGATACTTTTTTTTGATCGGTGGAAAATGGATTTAAGGGGCGAAACCGCTGCTTGGACCGAAGCATATGAAGGGCTGATTTTGCAATTTCGCCCGCAAGCAATCCACCAATTTCAGTGGAACAGAAACTAAAATTATTCGAATGAAAAACGATCGGCAATCCACAGTACATTGAACAAAACAAAAATTAAGAGATGAACCACCCCTTAATTTTTTCTTCTCTCAGCCCACATCTCAAAGAGGTGCATTGAGTTGAGCATAACGGGTACCTCTTTGAAGGGGGGACAACATTTAGGTTTACGTATTTTTGCATTTTTGCCGATAGCAATAAGGGGGTAAACTACACTACATACATTTTCGATGGGTTTTAATGAAAATTGATGGTTTTGGAGCAAATTAATGGTGAATTCGTATTTAGCAAGTAATATGCATAACGAAATGGACTTGTAAAAAAAAAATTGTATACATTTTTTTTCCCTCTCGCCCAAAGACAAGTTACTTCACTGAATCGGCGATAATTTATTATCCATTTCGATTTGGCAGCCCACTCTGTGCTCATTCTCTTCGTTATTGTTTGCTTTCTGAAATGCCGTTCGATTCATGGAGTTGCGATGATTTTTCGATTTTTGGCAGAATTTCAAACACGGACCATCGATTTTTGCCAATGCTTGCATTCTTACCCCTTTGCCTCTTTTTCGGCCATTTTTTAAGTGGACTTTCCGGGAGAACTAATTGGGATATCGGAATGAATCCAACGCCATTCTCGGAGTCAGCTAAAGTCCTTGTCAAAACGTCCTCATCAAATTGATGTCATTCAAATATAGCCGAAGCTATGACTGTTTGAATTTTCGAGATTTTGGCCATTCTGGAAAGTGGCTTAAACGGTTCAAAATTTTTTTTTCGACTTTTACACCAATTTAAGGATCTATCTAACGGGAAATTTTCCGCTGGTTACGAGTATGGACGAGTTTTTGTCGAAAGCTCAAAATTACGCCAGCTAAAGGCGAAAAACGTATTTTTACACACGTGTAGCGATTTTGTGTACAAATTTTTGGTTTTGGAGAAACTTAATAGTAAATTCGTATTCAGGGGGTAAAAATATATCGATATAGACTCAGTAAAAAAAATGTTATCTAGCAAATTTTTCCCGTCTCAAAAAATAAGTGGCTTCACTGACAGGGAAAGGTTGCGAGGTCGACCTCTCCGATTTCGATTAAATTTGGCATGCTTGTAGAATGGGTAAAATTACGCGACACGTATTTTTTTATATCAGCGGAACCCGATTTTGAAGGGGTGAAACGCACCCTCGAAAATAGGGGTGTTTTTCGTTTTTCGTCGATAACGTAATCGTTCTCATCTCCAATGTATAGTACACGAAAAAATAAACATTGTTGCAATTTGAAGTTTTTTCATATCTCGTACCGTTGAAACGTTATCGACGAAAAACGAAAAACACCCCAATTTTCGAGGGTGCGTTTCAACCCTTAAAAATCGAGTGCCGCAGATATAAAAAAATGCAGTCGCCTATTTTTACTCTTTCTACAAGCATGCCAAATTTCATCGAAATCGGAGAGATCGACCTCGCAACCTTTCCTTGTGAATCTTTCATAATTTATTTTCGATTTGGAATTGAAACTCTGCTTTACGTGCATTCTCTTTGTAATCAATATCTCCTAAAAATGCGGACACCAAAGTGATGTTCCTTGAGTCACGGACTATATTCGTAAAGGTTTTTCACAATTCCCCACATGCCCTTGAGCAAATGCAATACAGTAGTGCGTTAGAAAAGAGTGTGACTGGGAATGACACTCCAGTGCAGCCTGTCAGAAACTCGTAATATCATAGAGACAAGTGAGAAGTGTATAGAGATAATAAGTTCAAGGAGCGGGCTCGTAAAACCCTGCCAGGGCATGCGAAGGAACATATTTAATTCTCAATCTAATTAAGAGAGAACACTAATCCAGAAGCCTGAAAAACACGTGTGACTAACAAGGAACATCACTCAAGTGTCCGCCTTCGATTTTGTTGAAACTCGTATATGTGATAACGCATTGAAAACTATTATACACGTATTTTTTTTTGCCCTCGAAAAAACATTTTTGAGGGGAGAAACCACCCCTTAAAGAAATGCGTGTCGAGGGCTGATTTTGTACTTTCACCCACAAGCAGTCCACCGATCTGAATGAAACAAAAACCAAAATTCTTCTAATGTGAAACGATGAAAAATCGGCTATGGAAGTAATGAAAAAAATTAAAGTAAGGGGTGAAACGTGTTTCCTTGAGGGGTGGTTTACCCCCATAAAATTGTTTTTCTTCCGATAAAAAAAAATATACGTGTCTTATGGTTTTTAATGCTTTTTCACATGTATGAGTTTAAACAAAATCAAAGGCGGACACTTAAGTAATGTTTCTCGGAAGATCTAGTTGTGCTTAAAATAACAACGTAAATTGGCAATCTATTTAAAAACTTGACTATGAATAACTTGAAGTGTGGGCATCGATAGGAAAAATCTCATTGTATTTTGTTCTACGAAGGTGTAATCACTGTATAAAATACGCTCAAATAAATATCACCTAAAAAAGAGAACAAATTAAATCATGAAAATTGACAACTGCAAAAAGCGAATTATTTAAATTTTCCGATTAAAACTTCATCCGTCAGATGACCATTAAGGAGGGATACCTTTAGTCAAGGCGAACATTTGCTGACTTTCATGATTTTTTTTAATGAAATAATTTTTCTCTAGTTTTTAGACTTGGGGTATGTTTTATTACAATTTTTGGCTGTTACCTGGTATTTTTTTTATTAATCCTCAAAAATGGCGGAGGTATGGCACGATCTTCGAAACTGCATTTTCCAAACTGGCGTGACGTATAGCTGAAAAACTAATCGACCGATTCTGATGGAATTTAGTATGAATATTTCTAACATTATTTTCTAAAACATGACGGTAAATGTCTTTTAAAATAACAAAATTTTTTTTTTTTGCAAAATGTAGTCTTTTTCGGAAAATTAAATCTTTTTATTTCAAACCTTACAATTTAAGGGGTATTCCCACTTCAGATGGTAAAAAACGTCTATTTTCATGAATTTGATATAAAAGTTGATACACTTAATAAATACAGTTTCGAAATACAGTTTAAAAAAATGTATTTATATAAGGGACTATTTATAGACGAAAATGGTAGTTAAAAAAACGTCCTAAAAAATTGTAGGTCTGCGCTGTTGATGAAATCTCGGAGATGGATCATCCGAAACAAAAAAATCAATCGGTTTTAGATTCAGTATGTTAATGGCTATAGCGCATATCATACGATTTTTGATATATGCAAAAATAACAAAATGGCGGACATTTTTCGAAAAAAAACGTGTTTTTTTCACCATTTTTGGCAAAAAAAATAGTAAATACCGAAATTTAAAAAAAATCCCTCATTTGCGCTATAGCTATAGTTGTAAAGAATATGTGGTTAAAATTTCATAAGGATCGGTTCAGTAGTTTCGAAGATTTTGTCAACAAGCCGTAAAAACGTTGTTTCGAGAAAAACGTATTTAAAGTTTGTTTGGGTTACATAAATACATTAAAAATGTCTTAAATGTATTTCGAACGTGTATTTATTAAGTGTAACAACTTTTATGTCAATATCTGTTTATGTCAATAGAAAAAGTGAAAAAAGTGAATAGAGAAAAAGTGAAAAGTCAATAGAAAAAGTGAAAAATGTTGAAAATTAATCAAGGAGTTTTCTCACTTTAGACGCTAAAAAAGGTTATTTTCGTGAATTTTTTTGATAGGTTTATTAATATAAACCTATCAAAAAAATTCATGAAAATACCCTTTTTTAGCGTCTAAAGTGACAAAACTCCTTGATCAATTTTCAACATTTTTCACTTTTTCTTGGTTCATATTCTGCGTATAAGTGTTAATAAAAGAGAAATCTTCGTTGGTTATTTTTCAGATGAATCCCCCTGCCGCTACGTGTCACGCTGTCTGACAATATCCGCCGCAACCCGTTTAGAAAAACCGTGCCACACCTTCGCCATTTTTCAAGATAAAAAAGAATATATGGGTCATTCCATGTCAAATCGACAAATTTTTTACCTGACCCCCTTTGATTTCGCTGAAAATTTTCTATCTTTTTCTACCCCCCGAAAGTTATTTTTCAGAATTTTTTCAAATTTTTTTTCCCGACTCAAAAAAAGTTATGAATTTTTGAAAAAAACCGCTCTTTTATTTTTAAATTGCCAGAACTTTTTCAAAAATTGACCGTTTGGGAACTTTTTTTTTCAAAATTTTTGTTTTTAAATGTAGTTTTCGAAAAAAAATATGAAAAAATTTTCAGAATCCCAGATATATGAAATATTTTAGTTTTTTTGAAAAAACCGTAATTTTCTCAAAGTCCGACCGTTTTTTTTTTTTTTTGCTCTAAAAATACTTCAACTAATTCTGCAATGATCCCCGTTAATCAAAAGATGTGACGACAATCGCTTCTAATTTTTTTTCTTGATTATAAAAAAATTTTTGTTGAATTTTTGCTGATTTTATATAACTTTGTTATGAAATTTTTTTTATTTCCTCGTGAAACCTCAAAAGTTAAAAAATAAAATTTTATTGGAGAATTTCAAGTGATTATCGTCCAAGAAATTGTTATTTAAAAAAAAAAAAATAATTTTTTTCTCTCATTGACGTTATTTTTTTACTCTTATGGACGTTTTTTTTTGGTACTGAAATATGACAACTTAACGTCATTTTGGTACTGAAACATGACAAAATAACGTCAATGAGAGAAAAAAATTATTTTTTTTTTTTAAATAACAATTTCTTGGACGATAATCACTTGAAATTCTCCAATAAAATTTTATTTTTCAACTTTTGAGGTTTCACGAGGAAATAAAAAAAATTTCATAACAAAGTTATATAAAATCAGCAAAAATTCAACAAAAATTTTTTTATAATCAAGAAAAAAAATTAGAAGCGATTGTCGTCACATCTTTTGATTAACGGGGATCATTGCAGAATTAGTTGAAGTATTTTTAGAGCAAAAAAAAAAAAACGGTCGGACTTTGAGAAAATTACGGTTTTTTCAAAAAAACTAAAATATTTCATATATCTGGGATTCTGAAAATTTTTTCATATTTTTTTTCGAAAACTACATTTAAAAACAAAAATTTTGAAAAAAAAAAGTTCCCAAACGGTCAATTTTTGAAAAAGTTCTGGCAATTTAAAAATAAAAGAGCGGTTTTTTTCAAAAATTCATAACTTTTTTTGAGTCGGGAAAAAAAATTTGAAAAAATTCTGAAAAATAACTTTCGGGGGGTAGAAAAAGATAGAAAATTTTCAGCGAAATCAAAGGGGGTCAGGTAAAAAATTTGTCGATTTGACATGGAATGACCCATATATAATTAGTAATAAAACATACTGATGAAAATCAGCAATTTTTTCCTCGCCATAAAGGTATCTCTTCCCCCTTAAAATAAGTAAAATAGATATCATCTTCGAGGCACCTTTCGGTCCAATCAGCACATCGCATTACCCGAGAGAGGGGCATGGGGATAATCGTGATTGTCAAAAGCTCAGCTAGCAAATAGCTAATCAAAAGAAAGCGGGAGGAGCTCCGGGTCGTTGATTCCAAGCTTCGGTATTGGACCTCTGGGTCATTCTGACCTGCCTGGCGGTCGCACTAGTTCGAGGATCAGGTCCGTGATCCGTTGTCTCGTAACGACGCAAAAAATCCTTTCCTCCGGCGAGATGCGTCACCATGTAGTACGTACGGGGTATGAGAATACCGATTATTATTATGTAGCCGGTCGCTATTATACCGGAACAAACGATCGTGTCGCGCGTCTCGATTTTAACGAGAACGAAACACGTTAGCCATATTGCCCAGGCTACGAGAAGTCCTATGACCGTGCCGAAAAAACACTTGCCCTCGCGATAATTTCTCTGGATCTCAGCGACGAAGCAACACACGACGAACAGTACGAAAAGCAGAAATATATCGTAGCCTGCAACGATACAAATAAATGCAATTATTGTAAACACGTTTCCGTTCTGCCGATCTTTTTTCGCCAAAATTTCGAACTTTTTTCAAACTTCGTCTTTAAAAGTCGTGATGGAACAAAAAGATTAGATTTTTTTGATAAAGTAATTATTTCGTAGTGAGCCGTGCAGAAATTGTCGTAGGGATCCAATTGGATTCCCATACTTGTTCCTTATTGGAATCCAATGGGTCATTGCATTGGATCGATATACTAAAATGGCACTCTCGTACATTGGATTCTAATCAGGATTCCCCATTGAAATCCAACGAATCCAATATGAATCCTAAATTATTTAGAGATTATCGAACAGAATCCGATACGATCTTGATGGATTCTATCGCATTCTGTATGCTGAATATTTCAAACAATATATATATATATATATATATATATATATATATATATATATATATATATATATATATATATATATATGTCAAAGTGCAGTAAGATCAATAACAAACGATAATTACTGTAGATTTTCAGTGATGTGATTCAAATCGATTTTTAAGATATTTTTGTAAGTCATTTATACTTTATGAAGATTCGCACATTTTGTGTGTGTATACACTCAGAAAAAAGATTTATTATGTTTCAAAAAATTGGCACATTAGAACATAATTTCTTAGAAATTAATAAACGTTTACTCGTATGGAGACAGTTTTTATGTGATTGTAACCACAGAATTTATTCGGCGTCACTAAATATGTTTCTTTACGTGCCGATTTTTCACATCAATTAAAAGCCATATTTAAAATAGAAAATTTGAATAAATATTTCCTCAAATCAAATAAATACTACTTTCCAATCACGAAAACCTCTTATTTCGCGACTATGATACTAATGCGCGCATGCGCACTTTGCCCTTCAACGCGACGGGCCCGACAGCAGGCCGCTCGTCAGATGTAGCTCACGCATACGCTTACCATGTAGCTTCTTCCTATGTCAATGCTTTTGGCACAAGTGTCAGTGGTGCGTTTCGGAAGTGAGAAACTCGAAAGTGAGGAATGATTTGAGTGTAAGTAAGAATGTAAAGTGAGAAAAAAACGATCAAGTGAAAAAATAATGACGGACGAAATGACAAAATTCCTCGAAGAAAACCAGCTGGGGGATTATGAAGAATCCTATTAGATGTTAAGAAAAACTCTATTTGTCGGACATAAAAGACCTATTTCTTCTAACTTATATATCGTATTAGATGTTAAGAAAAATTCTTAGTAAATCTTAAACATAAAGTTAAATAAAAAATGTTCTTAGCTGTTAATACAATCGTAGTAGGCCGACATAAGAATAAGAAAACTTATTCGCCGGGAGACAAAATTCTTTGTCCTTAATAAGTCTTTTTTCTGAGTGTATACACGGTGTCCTGTTATGAATGGATAATCCTGCAAGTGTCGATAGGTCAGATCATGTTTTACTATATGCTGGAATTTCAGTTAAGTAAAAGCCACACGGTTTTCGAGATAAAAATCATCTGCTTTTGGATTTTTGTTTGCCATTTCTACAAATGAGAATTTTTTTTACCCTCTTTTTTGAAAAGTACTCTTGGTTATTTGTTTTATGTAGAAAAGTCTTCTTTTTAATTTTAAACGTTAAGGAACCTTTATGAAAAATGATCTTACACAGGATTTTCATACAAACCAATTCGGACGTCTGACTTTGATAGCCTGCGGTGTAAAAAATGTACTACGTATATCGTAATTACTTTGAAAGGTTGCTTAATTATTGTCGATTTGTATCTTTTGTAGAAATGGCGTGCGAAAAAACAAAAGCAGATGATTAAAAAAAACAACATAAAGCCCAGAATATCGAAAACCGTGGGACTACTACTAAACTGAAATTCCAGCGTATAGTAGGAGATGATCTGACCTATCAACAGTTACGGGATTATCCATTCATAACAGGACACCCTGTACATATATGGGATATTCCACGCCATTTCACCCCGACCACTTCTGGTTTTACGGATTTTTTTTTTGTAAAATTGTACCGCATGAAAGGAATATCCACAACAATTTTTAGATTTTTATCTCTTCTCTTTTGGAAGTTATAATTTTCTAAAAAGTGTTCTTTTCGGAAGTTTTAGAAATGTTTAAATGCTGATAACTCCTGAACTAATTGACACATCGACAGATGTCATCATATCATTTTTTTTTCATTTTGAAGCATACTTTCGTTAACAAATATGATAAAATTATCAATGATCAATGCCAACGTTTTTTTTTCTTTCAAAGTGAAAACTATTTGTTTAACGATAATTACCTTTTTTTATTTTTTTTCGAAAGATTCTCTAAAATAGAGTGACCTATTCTATGATTTTTAAGACTAGTCTCATTGTGGGCCCATTTTTCCATCTATTTTTTTTCGAATGAATCATATTTTCTTGAGAAGATTTGTATTATCTTTATCTCCAATAATGCTATTAACGATTTTGTGATTCCCAATTCGGCTTCGTCCGGTCTGAAACGGTTTTTTCGTTAAATTCAGCACGAATTAAAAATAGACGGTTTCGGGCCTGACGAAACCGAATTGGGAATCACAAAATCATTAATAGCATTATTGGGGATTAACATGATAAAAATCTTCTCAAAAAGTATGATTAATTCGAAAAAAAATAGAAGAAAAATCGGACTCACGATAAGACTAGTCTTAAAAGTCACTCTATTTTAGAGAATTTTTTGGAAATAATAAAATGCCATCATCGTTTTTAAAAATAGTTTCCACTTTAGAAGCAAAAATAACGTTGACATTGATAGTTGATAATTTTTTCATATTTTTTAACGAAAATATGCTTCAAAATGAAAAAAAATAATGTAGTAACATTTGTCGATATCTCCATTAGTTCAGGGGTTATCAGCGTTTAAACGTTTCTAAAATATCCACAATCGACATTAAAAAAAAAATTATAACTCCTAAAAGAGAACAGATAAAAATCTAAAAATTGGTGTGGATAATCCTTTCATGGGGTACAATTTTACAAAAAAAAATCAGGAAAACCAAAAGTGGTCGGGCTCACGGGCTAGGTGAAGTGGCGTGGAATGTCCCATATATATATATATATATATATATATATATATATATATATATATATATATATATATATATATATATATATATATATATATATATATATATATATATATATATATATATATGTGTGTGTGTGTGTGTGTGTGTCAAAGTGCAGTAAAATAAATAACAAACGATAATTACAATGAATTTTCACTGATGCGATTCAAATTGATTTTCAAGATATACTTTTTTAAACCATTTATACTGTTTCAAAATAAGATTTGCACTTTTTTCAAAATTGAAAAAACTTTTAACTCTTTTAACTTTAAAAGAAAGTACAAATCTTATCTTAAAACATTATAAATGACTTAAAAAAGTATATGTTGAAAAATGATTTGATTCGCATCACTAAAAATCCACTGTAATTATCGTTTGTTATTTATTTTACTGCACTTTGGCACAATATCATTACACACGTACACGTTCACGAAGTTTGCAGGTTACGTTTCACCACGCCGAGTTGTTTTTCTCCTGAATTTTCACATATTTTCGATTCGAACGTGGTAAGAATTGTCAAACGACGTTGATGGGGGAACAGTGCAGAATCGAATTGAATCCCAATGAGGACTTTCTATGTGCGGAATCCCTAACAAATCCCTATAGAGAGGTGGGTGCATCTAGGGACTCCCCAGCAAATGTGTGCCCGAGATCATAAGAGAATATTTTTTCCAAATAAAGAGAATGTCAAATAAAAAAAAAACTCAATTGACGTCGATGGGGAAACAGTGAGGAATCCACTTGGATTCCAATGTAGACTGGATACTCGCCAACAAATTTTCGCTTGGGAATTTACGATTTCCCACAAAGGAAATCCACAAAAAGATCCATTTAAGGGGTAATCCATTTAAGGGGCGATTTTCAAAAAATCGTTTTTTTTCTCTCGCTAAAACGGTGCTTTTTCATCATAAGAATAAGATACTAATCGATTTATAGCAAGACATTTTTTTTCACCGACTTTGAGCGTATAACGTAAGCCCACTTCTGGCACGGCCATAGAGTACCTAAAACTTTAAACGCGTTTTTCTCGAAACAGTTTTTTTCCAATTGGCGTGACAAATAACTTCAACAATTTTCACACGACTTACTTCAAATTTAAAAGTTATGGTCCTAATTGCATTTCGCAGAGAAGTACGTGCGGAATTTCTGATTAATCGAAAACTTTTCATTTTATGAGCAGTTTTATACGAAATGTTTCACTGAAAATTCATTCAAATACCTACAACTCAATTTAAATACCTACAACTTTTGAATAAAACAATCTTTTTTAAATTCCGTACGTACTTTTCTAGGTATTCTAATGTAGATCGACGAGAATTTTTGTTTTTTGTTCAAGGTAAAAAATTGTGGATGCCAAATGTCACGCCGCGAAGCGCCTATAAAAAGATAACAAAAGAAAATATTAGTGGTCGGCCATTTTGTACATCGAACAATATATATATATATATATATTCTAACAGCTTGATGTTCATACTAAATAGCAGAGTTGGGCGTAATTCTATTTATAAATACGAATACGAATTTATTCACATCGTGATTTTCATGTGAATATAAATACAAATTTATTCGTATTTTACTTATTTGTATTCACATGCACGCAGACAACTACAATTGTGTTCACAAATATTCTGAACATATAAATAAATTCACAGAAAAAAATGTGAATATTTGCAAAAAATCCTGTGAATTAAAAAAAATCACATGAAAATCTGTGAATGCAAATGTATTCACAAAAATTGTAAATACAAAAAAATTCACAAAATAAGTTGTGATTTTTTTTCGTATTTAAGACAAATTAAAATAAAATTCACATTGATTAGATTAAAACTTACACCAAAAGCGAGTTCTTACGTGTTTTCAGAGAAAACATTGCATCGAGGCAAAGAAATCTTTGCAAAAAAAGTTGTGAGTTTCAAATATTACATTATAAATATGAAAAAAATCACAAAATGAGTTGCGAATTTCCTCAAGCTGAAGAAAATTAAAATCGAATTCACGACAATTATATTAAAATTTACACCACAAGTGAGTCCTTACGTATTTTGAGAGAAAACATTGTGTTGAACTCAACAAGTGAGAACTCACTTTTGGTGTAAATTTTAATCTAATCATTATGAATTTGATTTTAATTTCTCCTAAATACGAAAAAATTCACAACTTATTTCGTGTGTTTTTTCGTATTTACAATTTTTTGTGAATACATTTGCATTCACAGATTTTTATGTGAATTTTTTTTAAGGGGTACCCCCTTGCGATTTTGAAAAAATCGATTTTTTTTATTGCATTTTTTGAAGTATAAGTATCCGGGCCCATACTTCTGTATGGGCCCGGAATAGATGACTCTATGTAAGTTTACAAAAAAAAAAATTTTCTTCGTGTAAACTGAAATTGAAACTTTAAACGCGTTTTTCTCAAAATGGCATTTCTGAAGTCGGTGACCAAGATTACTCGAACACTAATGAACCGATCTTCTTGAAATTTTCCAGGCTTATTTAATACATAAAAATGTAGTCTTTAATCGTTCGATTTTTTTCGTTAAAATCGAACCAATAACTTTGACACTCCGCCATTTTGTGAAAAATGAATATTTTTTAAAATCCTTCGATTAAAGACTAGTTTATACTTATATTTGACTAAATCCATCCGCATTTTTTTTTAGATGATCCACTTCGCCGCAATGTTGATCACCGCAAACCGTGTATATGGGTCATTCCATGTCAAATCGACAAATTTTTTACCTGACCCCCTTTGATTTCGCTGAAAATTTTCTATCTTTTTCTACCCCCCGAAAGTTATTTTTCAGAATTTTTTCAAATTTTTTTTCCCGACTCAAAAAAAGTTATGAATTTTTGAAAAAAACCGCTCTTTTATTTTTAAATTGCCAGAACTTTTTCAAAAATTGACCGTTTGGGAACTTTTTTTTTTCAAAATTTTTGTTTTTAAATGTAGTTTTCGAAAAAAAATATGAAAAAATTTTCAGAATCCCAGATATATGAAATATTTTAGTTTTTTTGAAAAAACCGTAATTTTCTCAAAATCCGACCGTTTTTTTTTTTTTGCTCTAAAAATACTTCAACTAATTCTGCAATGATCCCCGTTAATCAAAAGATGTGACAACAATCGCTTCTAATTTTTTTTCTTGATTATAAAAAAATTTTTGTTGAATTTTTGCTGATTTTATATAACTTTGTTATGAAATTTTTTTTATTTCCTCGTGAAACCTCAAAAGTTGAAAAATAAAATTTTATTGGAGAATTTCAAGTGATTATCGTCCAAGAAATTGTTATTTAAAAAAAAAAAAATAATTTTTTTCTCTCATTGACGTTATTTTGTCATGTTTCAGTACCAAAATGACGTTAAGTTGTCATATTTCAGTACCAAAAAAAAACGTCCATAAGAGTAAAAAAATAACGTCAATGAGAGAAAAAAATTGTTTTTTTTTTAAATAACAATTTCTTGGACGATAATCACTTGAAATTCTCCAATAAAATTTTATTTTTTAACTTTTGAGGTTTCACGAGGAAATAAAAAAAATGTCATAACAAAGTTATATAGAATCAGCAAAAATTCAACAAAAATTTTTTTATAATCAAGAAAAAAAATTAGAAGCGATTGTCGTCACATCTTTTGATTAACGGGGATCATTGCAGAATTAGTTGAAGTATTTTTAGAGCAAAAAAAAAAAACGGTCGGACTTTGAGAAAATTACGGTTTTTTCAAAAAAACTAAAATATTTCATATATCTGGGATTCTGAAAATTTTTTCATATTTTTTTTCGAAAACTACATTTAAAAACAAAAATTTTGAAAAAAAAAGTTCCCAAACGGTCAATTTTTGAAAAAGTTCTGGCAATTTAAAAATAAAAGAGCGGTTTTTTCAAAAATTCATAACTTTTTTTGAGTCGGGAAAAAAAATTTTTAAAAATTCTAAAAAATAACTTTCGGGGGGTAGAAAAAGATAGAAAATTTTCAGCGAAATCAAAGGGGGTCAGGTAAAAAATTTGTCGATTTGACATGGAATGACCCATATAAAAACATTATTTCATTGACGGCCATTTGCCACTAAACAATGTAATATTTTTCAATAAAAAAATTACTGAAAGTTCTTCAAGATGTGTTCTTTAAGATGGCATATTGATCCATTAAAAAAGTTTTGTAGTTTTCTTTTAAAAAAATTCATGAAAAAGGCCTTTTTTGCGCTACAAGTGGGGGTAACGCCTTAATTCACCGGATTTTTCGTAAATATTCACTTTTTTTGTGAATATTCACAATTTTTTCTGTGAATTTATTTGTATGTTCAGAATATTTGTGGATACAATTGTATTTGTATTCGTATTTACAATAAGTGAAGTATGAATAAATTTGTATTTATATTCACATGAAAATCACGATGTGAATAAATTCGTATTAGTATTTATAAATAGAATTACGCCCAACTCTGCTGAATAGACGTGTAATTTGTTTTACGAGTGAATGACTTTTTCATACGAAATTTTTTGTGTTAAATTCGCACAAGATTTTATACCCGTTACTGTGGCCTAACCCCTTAAAAAAAAACCCCAATATTCTGAAGTTGCAGCGAGAGTTTTCCAAGCGCAAAACAGACTCACCGAGAAGCGCCACAAAGGTCAAACTCCTGACGACCCTGGCGGATTCGGATGGACCAAGAACGAAGTACATGGTCGATATGGCGACTTGAACTCCAGCCATGAAGAAGACCATGAGTCCCTGAAGATATCCATTGACGTGGCTGGTCAATATGCCACCGGTTGAAAAAGCGAGAAAAAACGCCCTCGAGAGCATAACGGAGAAGGTTATTCCCAGGGAGAGGGTCGACACGAATATCTTTCGCGAATTGACGTACTCCCGAAGGTCCTCGGGCTCGTCGTTTATGCAGAATGGCAGAGTCGTTTGCAGAACAAAGATATTGGACAGTGCCAGTAAAATCGTTAAGCTCGGGTTACCGTCGAGCACTTCTTCCGCGTAATATCGATAAACGATAAAAACGATGATGACGAGAGAGGCGAGAGTCCCGCAGGCCATAACGGTCAAAAATATTGGCACGAGAACGCCACTCTTGAGAAAATGATCAGCCGTAGAATGGACCCTCTCCTCGCTCGATACCGCGTCGGTGTCGAGTCTGACTCGAAAATTCGCGCACTTTCGACACCTGCCAATGGCTTTCTTCACGCATAGCTTCGCCATTTTCTTCAGTGGCACTTCCGCTGTCACTTGGAGGCTCGTCACGTTCACGTTGTACGTTGCCACCCGAGTAAATTCCTCCGTATCCGGCCCGTTTCGTCGCGACACTACGTACTTTACGATGTGCGATTTTGGCAATATGTGCAGGGCCTCGTAAACATTCGCGTTCGACACCTCGCGGATGCGCTTGTTCGCGTTGAAGCGCGGCAAAACGCACGCCTCGCGGTGCGGACACGTGCGTCTTTGCAGCTCCACGAGTACTTGGGCTATTTCAACGATGGACTTGCCAATGCTGAGCAAATAGGGCGAATGGATCACCGGATACTCGCTCGTGTCGAGAAAATCGTCGACCGATGGAAATTCTTGGAGGAGATCGAAATCGAAGGTCTCTGTCTTGATGACGAAGGAACCCGCTGGTACCGCGTCTAAAATAGACGTACAACTATTTTCTTCCTTCTAAGTATTTCTTTTTTATTTATATATTTTATCTATATTTTTATTATTTTTATCTATATTTATTTATTTTACTTGGTTTTTTTCCTTAGGTACACGCTTGTCGCGTTTGTTACCATTCTTTCCCATCATTATGACTGTTCTTTCCTCTACTGTTTACTCCTTTTCTTCTCCATCTTTCCCCTGTTCCCCCCTCTTGCGGCCGCAGCCGACTTCCCCCTCTGTATTATATTCATCATGACATTTCTGTCATGGGTATAGGGAAACTGCGGAAAACCTATACCAATACAGCCGGTCATCGAGTTCGCCCCCCAGTCGTGGAACTAGTCTTATTTCGCCGCGAAATGCCGAAGAAAAACATTTCACGACGAAATGTACGCGACTGGGATTCGAACCCGCGACCTCCCGGTCCGCTGGTTTAGTGGCGAGCACGCTAACCACTAGACCATCGCACCGGTGTTATTTTTATCTATATTTTTATCTATATTTATCTGTCATCGATAAAAAAAACGTACATAAATAATTGATTCTATTTCTCTCTCCTTTTTATCTTCAATCTCATTCGTATATGCATATTTACTCAAGCGTGAAATGAATTTATGACGCAAGTCTCCGAGAATTAAATCTAAGTAATTCTGAGACCAATTGAAACAAAATAATAATAATAATAATAATAATAATAATAATGTCAATAAAGATAATGATAATTACTTAACACCAATAATGATTACCAATAATAATAACAGTTACAGCTATACAGTAAGAATACAGCTAAGAATTACTAATAATAATCTTTTCTTTTCTTTCTTTTCTTGGGTTTCTTTACTAATGAAGAAACCCAAACAAACCCAAACAATACAGCTAAGAATTACTGATAATAATAATAATTACTCAACGATGTGGGAATGTTGGGAGGGAAGGAAACAAAGGATATAGTGACAAAAAATGCAGGGTTTGTAAAAATGTTGTATGGGGAAACGTGTATGCAGTAAACTCTATGTGTAAACACCCTGAAAGAGGATACCTGAAGTGGTAAATACTACTACTACTATTAAATACCCAACAGCATTAATAATTACTGATAATAATAATAATTACCGATAATAATCGTTATTACTCATGATAATCATAATCACTGTCAATAATAATGATTACCGATGATAATAATTATTACTGATAATAGTAATCACTGATGATAATAATAATTACTGATAATAACAATGGCTAATAATAATAATAATTACCGATAATAATCCTCATTACTAATAATAACCATAATTACTGTCAATAATAATAATTACCGATAATAATTATTATTACTGATAATAATAACTACTGATAATAGTAATTACTGATACAGCATTAATAGCACTATAACATTAATAATTACTTAACAGCAACAATATTTACCGATAATAATAATAACTACAGGTAATAATAATAACCACTGATAATAATCATAATTACTGGCAATCATGATAATTACTGATAACTGTTACAACAATAATAATTACTGTAACTTCAATAATGATCACCGTAACTTTAATGATAATTACTGATCACTGTAACAGCAATAACAATTACTGACAATAATCATAATTACTGTCAATAATAATAATAACTAATAATTGCAACAACAATAATAATTACCGATCACTGTAACAGCAATAATAGTTACTGATATTATAGCAATAACAAAAATAACGTCAATGACAGAAAGAATAACAACGTAGTACCAACCGTCAACGTAACAACCGTCAATCGGCAGTACGACCCAAGTTTTCCGTGTGACCCACGAGTCATCGCCTTTTTGGATCCACGATCTTAAGCTCTCGTTGGTGCCAACGATAACGATAACGGCTTCGGTATCGTTGTCCAATTCGGCAACCTCGTTAACGCTCTTTACACAAATGCCAGCCTCTCTGCTGGCATCGAGGATACGAGCGAGCAACTCGTTGGAATCGACGAGCAAAAGATCCACGACCTCGTACGTGGTGCTTAAAAATTCGAGCATCGTGTCGACGAGCGCACTCGTCATATTAGGATCTTTGTAAACGCTCACCGGCAGAACGTTGTAATCGCCGAGAGGCTTCAGTAACGAGCCGTATGCAGCGGGCACGAGAATACCGAGCTCGTAATAATCGACGCAATCGAAAGCCACGGCCTCCATGAGTGCTTGCTTGTAAGTTGTCATGCCGTCGTGACAGGTGTCAAATATCTTTAGACCTACGATTTGGAAAATCGCCTTCGTCGTTACTCTTGCTTTCTCACGTTTTTTAAACTTTTTTTTATTCCTCGTCTACTTTACGGGCGTCGTATTTTCTCGCATTCGAAGAAAAGGTAAAAAAATGAAGGTTAAAGGTAGAAGGAGGTTACCCAACGAGAGACCGGGAACAAAGTCGTGTTTGTTCAACATTTGAACGACGTAAAGCGCCGTGGACACTTCCTGAAATCCTTTGGCCGTCGTCTCGTTGCAGAATGGGCCGTCATTCGTGTCAACGAAAACTGGAGGAATCGAGAAAAAAGGATTCAAGTGTAGAAAACATTTTACTTCACCCTCCCTTATTAGTCCAGAAAAGGAGACGAAAACCCAGAACTTTTTAGCGCAGGATGTGAATTTTTGACTGAAGGTAGATAGTAATATTGAAAGTAACCCCAATAAAATGTTGCCTCTCAACTCGCCCCAACCCTAAGAAATAGGGGTTGAAATCTTAAAAACCGCCGTATCTCGATAATTAATAGCCCGATCGAAAAAAGTTTTGAACAAAAGTTGTTTGGAATAATGAAATTCGCATAAAGTTATGTGACGTCCAACCCTCTATCTTTGAAAATAGCGGCACAAAAACGATTCGAAAATTCGGGGTTTGCTCTCGTGTCTTTGAGCCGCTATTTTCAAAGATAGAGGATTGGACGTTAGATAACTTTATACGCATTTTATTATTCCAAACGACTTTTGTTCGAAACGTTTTTTGATCGGGCTATTAATTATCGAGATACGGGGATTTTTAAGTTTTCAACCCCTATTTCTTAAGGTTGGGGAGAGTTGAGGTGCAACATTTTATGGGGTTACTTTTAGTATGCAGCCATCTACGTTCAGTCAAAAATTCATATTCTACGCTAAAAGTGCTGGGTTTTCATCAATTGTACCGGACTATTACGGACTTTTAGTTTGTACTGCGGTTTCGGGCGATTTTCATTGTGAATATTTACCTGTTACGATCGCGTCTCCCGGAGCCTCGAGGAGCGTGTGGTTTCCGGTACACATCGCGCTCTCGTTCGTCCAAACGGCATTCGCGAAGCTCAACGTCACCACGAGAAACCCTAACATCGTCGCCGCTGAAGATCTCCCCATCGATCTCGCCCGATCACCGAATGGATCGGTATGAGTGAAAAAATTAATTTGAAAAAGCGAGGGAATAAACGAACATCAATCGATCGTGACAGATGCGATGGTCCAGCACTGGGTGTCGCGAAATTAATTCGCACGGAACGAAAGAATTTCGTTTTATCGACATTTTTTGTTTTTTGACACGAACCACTAATTTATTGATAATCTGGCTGGAATTGAATAATCAACTGTCGTTGTGATGTGGGTTCATAATTAGTTATAATTTAACGTGGGATCGTAGTAGGCGGGAGTATTAGAAGGATATGTCATAGCTTCGATGAAGATTAGTCGTGTCCTGCCGATTTATCACGACACAATTAAAACCGATCGAGGCGCAGCACATGAGGTTGGGAGATTGCTGAACTCGGTGGATAACCACCAACGGGTGGCACTTTTACATCGAAGATAAAACTGTCCTTGTCTTCAAGGACTCACTACGCTCAAAACTCGGAAAAAAAACCATTACTTGTATTTTTACTCCGGAATATTATTACGAATTCCATAAAATACGATGCCACTTTTTGGAGATTGCGGTTCAAAATATTCCGATCAATAAATTAATTATTCAATTTCTTAATTCGCTAGTTTCTTTATTGATTCAATTATTAATAAACATGAACTTATTAATTTATTATTTATATTTTATTTAAACTTATTTTGTCAAGTCCTATTCTTCTGATATCCAATTTATTATTTAAAAACACGCACGTATTTTCGTGAATGTTCAATAATAATTAATAATTGATTTGTTTGTATTTTATTTTTAAAAATGGTTAAATTAATAATTAAAAATAAAATTCTTATTTCAAGTCCTATTTTTCTAAAATTCAATTTATTATTTTTAAAAAACGCACACGTCTCTTCACAAATATTCAAATATAATCACGAATACTCGCGACAGGAATTTGTAATCGTCAATATAATTTTGTATTCTTGCGAAAGAAGGCAAACTTGTTAAATTGACGGGGCAATTTTTTGTCAATTGATTGTCGATTAATGCAACGCGTTAAAATCGCGAAATTCATCTTTCGGAGTGGTGAGTACGCGAACGAGGATACGCGCATCAGCTTCGAGGACAACTTTGTTCCCCGATACAACCAGCAAAATACTGGAAGCCAAACGCCTGCTGCTCCAGCCCCTCACGCTAAACGAATTAAGCGTTTAGCCACCTCACTGTCCCCTCTCGAAGTCATTTTAAGGCGATGTTAAAGAAAACTGGATACGAGAGAGAGAGAGAGAGAGAGAGAGAGAGAGAGAGAGAGAGAGAGAGAGAGAGAGGGACGGGAAATGTGATGCTCATTGCGTTGAGACCACCCTATGCGCTTTTTTGATTGACAAACGCGAAAGGCTGACTCCGACCCGATCTACTTACCTACTTACCTGGATACAGGGATTATCTGCGTCAGGAAACGAAATGAAAGATATATATGGCGTGACGTCCGCGTTGATTCTCGATTCTAAAAGAATTTTAGAAGCAAACGATATTTTCGGCATTTACGAAATTTAGGCGAGGATAGCGTTAACATTTTATTTTATTTTTTTAAACTCGTTCAATAACTTTTTTGTTGTTGCTTATCGTATCTTAAAAAGCTGGCGACAGTAGCAACTTTTTTTTTAGAGCGAAAAGGAAAAATGCATTTTAATAGTGAATGTCGTCGTGGGGATTAAACATTCTTTACCTTGGGCTAATTTTCCTAAGCTTCCGGTTCAAGGGGGGAGATACTTTTGGGCGAGGAAAAAATTTACTGATTGTTATGATTTTTTTTTTAAAGGAAAGATTTCTCCACCATTTTTGAGACTTAGGGGATATTTTATTACTACTTTTCGCTGTTACATGGTATTTTATTTATTTATTAATCTTTCGTAATGGGGAAGGTATGGCACGGTTTTCTAAACTGCATTTTCAAAATTGGCGTGACGTATAGCTAAAAAACTAATCGACTGATTCTGATGAAATTTGGTATAAATCTTTCTAACCTTATTGTCTAAAACGTGCCCCTAAATATAAAAAAAATGTTTTAATTATTTTTTATTGCAAAATGTAGGCATTTTTTCCGGAAAATTGAATATTTCTGTTTCAAAGCGTACCATTTCATCGATTTTCAACAATTCTCACTTTTTCTTGATTCATATTCTGCGTATGAGTGTTAATGAAATAAAAATCTTCGTTGGGTTTTCTCAGATTAATCCGCCGCAACCCGTTTAGAAGACCGTGCCATACCTCCGCAATTTTTAAAGATCCATTTTAAAAAATGCTAGTAACAGCTAAAAGTAATAATAAAACATTTCCTAAGTCTCAAATATAGTGAAAAAATATTTTCTTTAAAAAACAATCACAATCAAAGAGGAATTTTCATGTTTTTTTCTAGAAAAACGTGTGCAGGTTTTCAATTTTTTTTACATTAAAAAGTATGTTTTTAAGTATCTTTGACCATTTTTGTATTTAAAAATATTTATAGATGTGGTAGATACAATGGTTTGTGCAAAGCACTATTTGGAAAACATTTTCCGCGGCGACCACTGCTGCTCGGAAACAAATTATCCGAAATTTATAAAAATCAAACGCATTTAGTTTTTGCATGAAATGACATAGTGCTTGGACGAAGGATTCAATGAAATATTTATTTTTGAGAAAATGGCCGCTGTCAAAAGTGAAAGTATCGATTTTTCGTGAAAAAAAACCCTATCCTCGTTGATAAAAAAAAACTATGCATCGAAAAAAGAATTCTTCTGTTCAAGCACTGCTTTTTGATATGTAAAAGAAGCCTGTGAAATTTGAGGTTGACCGGTGCAGTGATTTTCAAGATATAGTGGTCACCGCTTTTGTTGCAGTCATTTTTTAAAAAACGCTTTTAAAGTTCGCCGGTTCACGTAACCTACCTATAAACGCCCATAACTCCCGCAATTTCGGATCGACTTGAAATTTTCAGAGAATATTTTTGAAATGTTATATGTTGAGAATACGTCGAAAACCAAAAATCGATATTTTCAAGAATTTCAACTAGTCTCAAGCCCTTGATCCGTTTGTAAATTCGCGACAGAAACAAGCTAATAATTGCCCTGCAGCTGCAAAAGAATAATTCCACGAACACCTTTTTCCGATAACTAACAGGCTGCCGTGATCCCAAAGTGTATAGAAAACTGGAGTTCCTTTCCAGTATCCACACGATAATTGGGGAGTAACTTTTCGGGGATGATGAATTTTGACATCACGCTACCCTTATCCTTTTTCTCCCAACTATTCGATAAATCGATCAGTCGACAAGCGGCGCCCGAATCGATTATCGAAGCAAATTATTCACTAGCTCGACGTGCGAGCTTTTCCCATGCTGTAAAGAACAGCGACTTCGCTCATCATCCTCATCGTACATCGAAAAACTTCATCTCAACTCTTCGCCACTAACGTTTCGTCTATTCCGTTACCAAAAATCGCACCATTTTTTCCCCAAAAAAGATTATGCAAAGCCCGTTTCACTACTACCCTCGGCTCGCGTCTCGAGCCCTCGATACTTCGATTAATCGATACCGGAAGTCGCGGGAGCGTTGCAATCGAAGGTATCTCTCGAGCCGAACAGCAGCGCCACTATTGTCGTACTAAAAAAAGCCTTTCGCGCAATACGCTCACGGACACTTTTCATTTCACTCGATGAACGGAACGCAGTAGCGTGTCGTCCTCCGGCCCAGGGACATAGCGTGGTGATAAACTCGCGGATGATCGCCGAAGTAACAAGCGAGTGGTTGTGTTCTCTCGCGCCCGCGTTCGCGACGTTCTCCGCGATGTACGAGTGATCGAAAGAGCTTTCCCCGCTGGATGATACACTCGTAGAGCCGCCTACGTCGGATCGGCGATACAAAAAGAGAAAAGCCCCGCCGAACAAAATGAGACGTTGTTGTCAAAGTGATTGAGTTTCCGGGGTGCTGGCGGATGGGTGACGCAAAAAAAAAAATAAAGTTACAACACGCGAGCGTCTATAGTTAAAGGGATCCCGTGCCCCCTCTGCCCACCTCGTCCTCCCTCCTCCCCCTCCGGTTGCATAGACCCGGTCGGTTGCCGCTAAACACGCCCGGCTGTCACAGACGCCATGTTACGAAGCCGCGGTTTGCCCATGGCGATTTTAACAACCTGGCTCACTGTCTCCTGTATCGTTGTTGTTCGTGCCAATCACGTGGATAACGGTGAGTACAACGAGGCCGCAAGCAATTTGTAAAAAAGCCGAAAAAAAACCGTCTTCAGTTCCGGAAGTCTCGCGGACACTCACCAAGTTTACGCGCAACCGGAATGGTTTTGTTTTTTTTTAACACGCCACTGCTCTGTGTGCAGTGTTTTTCGGCAGTTTTACACGCGCTCCGTAGTTCCGAGTATAGCGGAAATTGATCAGTCGAATCGTAATTCGATTCGTTCGTACTCACGCGCCTTGTGCGTCGTGCTATTTATATTTTTCACTTTCCGATGACTTTTGTCATCCTTCGCGTCTCTTTTCGTACGTGATTTTTATTTCGACAATGCATCGGCAAATGGTCACGACAATATTTACCTCAACGTGGACGTGCGATTTTGTATTTTCTCGATTTATTCGCCGGCCGGGCTCGATCGGTGTTGTTTTTTTAGATATTTTGTTTATTTACTTCTATTTCTGACACTTTTGGTTCTTTTTGGTGGGAGGAAAATTGGCCCTGAGGGTTCGTACATTTTCAGTGCAACTGTTCACTCGACTATTCGGCACTTTGTAACATTAGTCAATGTTTGTTGATATTTTGATTTTTCCTGCACCTTTGTTTCAATCACCTCAGAAGGGATTTTTATTTTAAATGAATTGATTCCATTTTTAATAAAATAATTGCACTTTAAATAAATTGACTTCATTTTAAATTCACTAATTTCATTTTCATTGATTTTATTTCATGTTTAGTGAATTTCTTTTATTTGAATGCAATTTTAATGCATTTTGTTGACTGCACGAATCCATCGACGCTGTAACATCGCAACTTTGTTACTTTTGCTCGAATTGCTCGTTTCCCTTCGCCTGCTGTCCGCTGCATACCTTCGGGACTTTGCTCGTTTCATTTTTGGCCAAAGTTCGGTAGCTCTTGCCCAGGCTAATTAATTTTTCATCGCTAAGAGCATGCTCGAAGATTGACGTTAACTGAAAAATTTTCCCCTCACCTCTCCATACACTATTCAGTCCTCTCTGCGATGTAAACAGGCAATCGGGCACATCGCTAGAAAGACGGAAGTGAACGGTTAGAAGTCTTGAATTTTGTCATCTTTGGACTTTGTAGGTTTTACCACAGAAGTAAGTGCGGAGAAGTCGACTACGTATAGAGCGATAATAGCCACTTTAGAGATAGAGGGCTCGCAAAAAATAGATGCCATAGAAACCGGCAGCACGCCTTCCTTGACGTGCAAACTGAGCGAACCTGGACAAATAACGTGGTACTCCGCTGGCAGAAATCTCACGACCATAAGGGACTCGGATTTTTCTACATCCAAGGGTCGTATAGATCTGAGGAAAGCCAGTAGAAAGGATAGCGGCAATTACACCTGTGAAGGCAAAACTAACGGTGGAGAAACACTGAACAAAACAGTATTCGTTAGGATTGTAGGTAAGATTCGTATGTGTATTGTTTTGTTTTTTATTGATATTTTCAATCGCTTGTGTCAAGGAGCATGAAATCGGAGTAATATATCAGAGGAGATCGATTTCTGATGCATAAGTTCAATTGAGAATAAGTGTTCCAATTGAGAGAAGTCGTTCCTCCAATGAAACTGGGGGTTCGAAGAGATCTATCGTAAGATACTTGTTGAACAATCGGGCTGGCAGAATCTCAATTGTTATATGGCAATGCCGTAAATCAAAATCAAATAAGTAAATTGAGCATAACCATCCGTTACCAACTATAAACTTTGTCACGAGGTTTTGGCAATCAGCCGTTTCAAGCGACCGATTAACGTTTGTCCAATTACTGACTTTCAGAGCCCGGTAAAATAAGACCAGCCAAAGATGTGAGGAGAAAAGTGGGCGAGGCGGTTGATCTGGTATGCCATATAGCGGGTGATCCCCTGACGAATTTCACATGGCTCAAGGGAAACGATACAGAGAGCATCGAGCATCTGAAAGAACTCTCGACACTGAAACGCATAAACGAGACGTATGTGGTTTCAACGCTCGTTTTCGAGAGCGTAAGCCGTCGTGACAACGGCACATACACTTGTCAAGCGAATGATTACAACAGACTCGTGAGCGCCACGCAAAGTCTGTTCGTTATAGACAAGCCGCAGGTTAATATTGACTTTATGAAGGCTGTCGGTACTCATATGATATATCTCAATTGGACGGTGAACGACGGTAACGAGCCCATCCAGAAATACTTGATACAGCATATGAAAAATGGCAGCGATCAGTGGCAATTTTATGCTGGGGAAATTGGCCGTGGCAACTCCAGTTACGTTCTCAAGGGCTTTGAAAATGGTACAGCGTATCAGTTGAGAATAAGCGCTATGAACGCTATTGGAAGATCACAGATACAAACGGATCCTCGATGGATCACCACTCTTACGGAAGGTATTTCATGAAAAAGAAACATTAAAATTTTCGGAAAGTTCGCTTGAGATTTTCCATTTTGCAACGTTCAGTGATACACTCAAATCCTATACAAACCGTGACTTCAGAAAATTGCATACTGAAAAACGTTTATACAATAACGTCGAATGGTCTTGAAATTTCCATCGTTGGGATGCAACAAACATTCGGTTTTATATTTTAGTTTTAAGGCTTTCACGGCTCTTTATGTAATGAGAAGACGGCCTCCATCCGGAAGCCACAAACTCTTCTCATTCGGTTTTATATTTATTATTTTTTTAACTCTTTTTTGCAGATCTGAATTTTAGATCTTTATGTAAACGACTTAAAAAATTATTCAGGAATTTTCGCAAAGAAAATTTGCCAGAAAAGCCCAGCGATTGAAAAATTATATATACACTACCGGCAAAAAATTTTCGGATAATTGCGAAACTTTCGATCCCTGGATGTTTGCCAAATAATGTTAGAATAATACAGTTCATTTCATTTATTATTTCACGAACATATTATATAGCTCTGTATAGTGAATTATATTATTCTAATATAATTTTTCAATTATCCAAAGTGATCGAAAGTTTTACAATTATCTGAAGTGTCCAGAAACTTTTGGCCGGTAGATTATATTATATATTATGTAAATAATATATCCAGCAGTTGAAATATAATATTTTCATTGCATTCCAACGATGCAAATTTCAATCTTATTACCTGTAAAGCCTACAGAGAGTTCAAGTCGTGCGCGTTTTGACAATGAGTAACAATGATTTAAAAAATTTCAAACTCGCACGATTTCTACGATTCTTCGTAAAGATGGCTAGCTTCTTCCCTGACGCAATTTATAGACAACTGGTCCTTATGTGAATAGTTTTTGGTTAATTCCATTAATTGGAAACTGAGGATACGAATTTCATCGTGCTTTCGTTATTTTCTTCGTATAAATTGAATATAAGAAAATATTGAATAACATAATTGAATATATGAGCGAATATTTTGCCGTACCACCCGTTTATTGACTATTGCAACATTCAACAATAAAAATCTTAGTTGTTTCTTTTTGCGTACTATGTTACTTTCCGTTGACATAGAATTCGCGCAAGCTTGAGCCCATTGATATTTGATATCTCGATAATTTCTGATAACTGCGTCTGATCGGGGGGCAAAACTGTAAGCTTCGCTATTGCAAAGAACAAATAACAGTTTTAGAATAAGAATAAGAACATTAATAGTTTCAAATGAAAATATTGAAGGAATGAAAAGGCAAACGATTTTCTTCAGAGAGTCTTTATGAAATATTTCTTCCAGATCCCATCTTCGTACCAACCGTTTCCGTAAACGGTTTTACGGATCGATCGATAACGGTCGGTTGGAACATACCACCGCCGAATTTGCGGGAACACGTACATTATTATAATCTAATGGTAACTCACGGTGAGCAAAAGAAGGAGGCCATGTATCCGGCTCAAACTTTCAACGTGTATGTATTCGTCGATCTCGATCCGGCGACGACTTATCAGTTTAAGATCGCCGCTTGCAGCGAGTACACAAAGCAGTGCGGCAATTGGAGCAAATCTGTCAATGGCACGACGATGGACGGAGGTAAACATAATAAGGCTTTTAGCGTAGTTGACAAAAACATTTCCCCGAGTTTGAGAAATTCGCGGCAGCCTCTAAAGGGAACGATGACTATGGATTTTAGTGTGCGGCGCGCCGCAAAATCTTAGCGTCACTTGTCGCTTCGACAATATCAGCAATACGGCGTACGTTTCCGTAACGTGGAAACCACCGGCAAGACCCAACGGAAATATAACCCGTTACCAATTGGAACTTATCGGCGCTGCCCAATATCGCAATGATCTCGGCAAGCCTGGCAAAGATTGGTGGAAGTTACCCGACAAAACTGTCAAAGACCTCGAATACAGCTACGAGTTCAAGAGTCTACCAGCCAACACTAATTATTCGGTGAGAATTTGATCTTTTATAACTTTTAGTCGTAAAAATGTACGTCACCATGCCGAAACTTCATGCCTTCGATTGAGAAAACATCGAACACGGTGTTTAAAAGTCAAGGATTTTTTTGTCACGCATTTATTTTAGTTTTATTTTTATACTCTACGATACATTTTACATTGCTGAAACTTCTATTCAAAATTGATTCAAGGATTTCACACCAAAATATTGGTATATGGAACTTTCTCGTGATTATTATTGATTATTAGTGTCGATTAAAAAAGCGTTCACATGTCTATGGGCTTGAAATTTGTATCGTTGGAGTCAACGATTTTCTCCTAATTCCTCATTTTTATTATCGAAAGTCATATTTTGTAGACTTGGGTTGGGTTGCAGTTTCGCTAAATAAGGAGCCTAAAAAATGATCGCGTGATTTTTAAAGCTTGAGGAGCTATACCAGTGTGAACGCTGAAAATTTGGGTGATTTTCCGGAATTTTTTGGAAGAAAAGTACTGAATTAAATGTTTCGGAAAATGACGAATATATTCGGCTATATTTGACCTATATTACATAATTTTTTCATATAAAAATATTGAGATCCAAGCGACTTATGCGCTGCCTTCGGAGGCGCCAAAAAAAAAGTTCCTCCACTGCTGACATTATTCCGGCCGGTTGAGTAGCTGAAACCGAAAAAGGAAAAAATGTTAAACGGGAAGGTACTTCCCGTGCAATGACGTAGGATTTTCGAAAAAAAATCAAAATCTAACAAAATGGCGTAGTTATGAAAAAAAAGTCTGTTTTCTTGTCTATAAAATGGTCGTTTTTTTCAATGCCAAATCGTCAATTTTCATCCAATCAAAAATATCCTACGTCATTGTAGAGTAAATATATTCAAGAGTACTCAGTTCAAATTTCAAGTCAATCGGATAATTGCTCTTTGAGTTACAATGTCAGCAAATTTGAAAAACCTCATTTCATATTCTTGAAAGTATAAAAATCTCATCTCATATTCTTGAAGGTATAAACTGTCGAAAAAGCCAAAAAAATCGATTTTTTGTAAGGGTCACACTGGTATAGCCCCTCAAACGTATCGACGGAATTTGGGTAACTTCAGAAAAAAAATATTTCGTTCCAAATAGATTTCCGTCCAACCCCCTCCAGGGTAAAATCTTCGCGAATCCGTCCTTCCCTGATTCGCAACTATGTCCTCTATCCAACTGTGATTGTCAACAGGTACGTGCCTGGTGTGTCACGAGATTGCGCAGTCCCGGTAAAGATGCCGTGGGAAATTGCACGATGCCCGTTACGGTACCAGACCGAGAAAATTTGAATCTGCGATCGTGGCGTAAGATAGAGAGCGAGGGTAGACAATTGTTCAAATTGTATCTACCGAGGATATCGGAGAGAAACGGTCCAATATGCTGTTATCGAGTGTTCATGGTGAAGTTGGGACCTCAGAAATCAACGGGCGATTTACCAGCGCCCGACGAGATGGAAATTCATACGTATCATTACGCTCACGCATCACCGGCCGGTGGAGCTTATCTTGCCGAAATGTTTGACAGCGATCGCCTTTTGCCAGAAGTTTTTCTCGGCGATGGTGAATCATTCAACGCGAGTAACGCCTGCGATCGTTGTATAGGTCTCCGTCCGAAAGTAACACCGAGCCTTCATCTCGTGCCCGAAATTCTCGGCACGGTTGCGACTAACGCGACGATTCCACCGACAATAATACAAACGACTACCGTTTCGAATCTTGGAACCGCGCCAACTACCGTCGATACGACCTCGGTGGAAACTACCGCGACGAGTCAATTGCGAAACTCCTCGGCGGCGGCCGCTCGCCGCAAAAGAGACGATACGCCCGGGATAAAGCCAGTCCCGGTCGAGAATCCACCCGAATCCGGACAGTATCCACCCTACGACGGCTTTATCGACGAGAAAGCCAATTACACCGCGTTCATCGAAGTTATCGGTAATTTTATCATGATCATTTTCCAGCCACCATTGCACGTAGCATGTAGTCTGCATTCAAGCATCATCGTTGCTACGTCGAATGCACGAAAATTAAATGTATCCACATCGCAACGTTATCCGGAAATTGACATACCACACGATTGAAAAGTGAAGCGGTGTTGACGGGAAATTATTAAAGGGCTACATCTACCTAAAGGCTCGAAAAAATGGCCAAATTCCGATTTTGTTTTCTGCGAAACGGTTGGTGAAATTAAATGCATTTTTTTAAATAGAGACACAGCGAGAGCCTTTGAGGCGGGATATACATTTAGACAGAAAAAAAGCAATAGAAAGAGATTTTTAAACTACGAAATAATTATTCTACAATTATCAAACTTTAGGTATACTTTAATAGTATATTTAAGTATACAAAACAATTTTTTAAATTAATTCATCATGAAAATGACGGAGCTGTGGGAGAGTGTTACAGAAAGGTCGCCGCGGGAGTTGCTAATCGGCGTGCAGTCTAGCGTCCCGTAGACTTTGATTTGCAAAAAAGTTCAAACATTTTTCAGCTAGAAACATGTATAACATGTACTCACATGTTACATGTGTTGTATGTATTCACATGTATAGTTTCTATGTGACGGTAATTAAAATCCAAATTTAAGAAAATGCCACGCATCTACAAAAAAATCAACATTTCACGCAATTTTCTGTAAAATGTGGATTAAAAAAGTAGTTTTTTTTCTTCAATTTTTCAAAAACAATTCGTCAAGTAGAAGGTATAAAATATCAATATTTCTACCAAGTTTCAACGCAATGGGCTTAATAGTTTTTGAGTAATCCTGCACGCCAATTTCGATAATGCAGTTTCGAGAAAAACGCGTTTGAAGTTCACGCCCGCTCCGAATCCGAGCAGTGAGGCACAGCGTTGAAGCGCTGTAACGTTTGAAGTTTTTCGAATTTCGCTTTGAAACTTTAGGCAAATATTCTACATATATAGTTCGTTCAAAGAAAAAAAAAGATCGATTTTTTTTTATCTTTGTAAATGTATATCCCGCCTTAAAAAACAGAAAAACAACAAAAAAATGGCCGCCGGCAGATGATGAAATTTTTTCGCGACGTTTGGCGGTAGACACTTCAGCTTGAACGATCCATCCGAAATCTAATAACCAAACGGGTTATTGAAGATTAAAATGAGGAGCTGACAAACATAACCGGACTTGTCCAAACTACGTCAAATTAAATTATTTATTTTTCTGCCTAAAAACTGTCATTTCGCTCAAAAAAGCAGTTTTTAACAAATTTTGAGGTGTTCCGAGCCGGATTTGATTCAAAATATTTTGGGAGCTAATCAAGATGTGCTGGAAAAACAGTTAAAATAAAATATTTTGACGTAGTGTGGGCAAGTCTGGTTTTGTTTGCCGGCTCCTAAAATCATTTTTTTAACAGCGTGGCGACGAATTCATCCTCAAGCATAGAAAATCTATGAAACGAGTCATCATTTTTACATAACTATTAAAAAGTGAAGATTGTCAAGGAGCTTTAAATGTTTCTCGTCGTATCTCCTGTAAATTTGGATACAATCCATCGAGTGGTTCTCGAGACATATCCACCAACTTTGAAAACAGTGTTTCGAGAAAAACGCGTTCAAAGTATGAGGTACGGTGCTGCTACCGCCCGCCCACCCGACTGGGAGAATATTTCAATGAAATTTTCAGGGAATATGGCTAAAAGGTGATGCTATCGAATCCAAATATTTTTGTCAATTGCATTTTTTTGATCCACCTAGGTAGATGTAGCTCGTTAAGGGGTTAGCCCACAGTAACGGGTATAAAATCATGTGCGAATTTAACATTTTTTTTTCGTATGAAAAAGTTATTCACTCATAAAGTTAATTACACATTTATTTAGTATGAATATCAAGCTGTTAGAAAAAATATACATTTTTTTATGTACAAAATGGCCGACTACTAATATTTTATTTTGTTATCTTCTTTTAGGCGCTCCGCGGCGTGACATTTAGCATCCACCATTTTTTACCTAGAACAAAAAACAAAAATTCTCGTCAATACATTAGAATACCTAGAGAAGTACGTACGGAATTTAAAAAACATCGTTTTATTCAAAAGTTGTAGGTATTTGAATGAATTTTCAGTGGAAAGTTTCGTATAAAACTGATCATAAAATGAGAAGTTTTCGATTAATCAGACATTCCGTACGTCCTTCTCTGCGAAATGCAATTAAGAACATAACTTTTAAATTTGAAGTAAATCGAGTGAAAATTGTTGAAGTTATTTGTCACGCCAATTGGAAAAAAGCCGTTTCGAGAAAAACGCGTTTAAAATTTTAGGTACTCTATGGCCGAGCCAGAGGTGGGCTTACGTTATACGCTCAAAGTCGGTGAAAAAAAATTGTTCTTGTTGTAAATCGAATAGTAACTTGTTCTTATGATGATAAAGCACCGTTTTACGCGAGGAAAAAAAATCGATTTTTTGAAAATTCTACTGTGGCCTTAGCCCTTAAGTATGAGCGTTCTGAGCGAATCGGTTACTGCGTTATCTTCAAAACCCTTCCAATACACTTGAAACATAATACGCCTCAAACAAAGGGAAATAATTCTTCCAAAACTTTTGAGAGATTCCAAATTTCCATTCGTGCCCTTTTGTCCATTTTTTACGACTCACATTATGTTCCCTTTTATATCCAACATTCAGACGCTTCCGTCTTTTTCACGTACTTTTACAGTTTACGGTGACCGCGAGGGTAAAGTATTGCCCGCTTACAGCGGATATCTTCATCAGCTTTACGGTGGGGCGGATTCTCGTAACATCGCGGCACAGAAGGAAAACAGCGTTGAGCTGATACTGCAGATAGTTGTTGCTCTGATTCTCATAATCGCGATACTTCTGATCGCGCTGTGCGTATTGCACAGATACACGAAGCGAGCGGAGCAACGGGGCGAGGAGATTATAACGCTGAGAAACAGTTTCAGGTGAGTTGTTACGATTGGAGGCGGGGATCGAGGGGAAACCCATCGTTCGTATTTTCGCGTATTTTTCTTATGGATGCCTTTTTGTGGATAGGCATCTCTGCAGAAGTCTGAGAGGTAGGCATCAGCTAGTAGCGGCCAGTCCACCCGACATGCCGCCCATACCAAAAGCCGAACTCTTGCAGGCCTATCTCGAGCGACATCGCGACTCGGATTACGGTTTTCAACACGAATTCGAGCTGCTGCCCGACCGTTTCTCCGATCGCACGACACGCGCGTCCGAGGCGCGGGAAAATCTCTACAAGAATCGTTATCCCGACATCAAGTGTTACGATCAGACGAGAGTCCGTTTGTCGCAGATCGACGGTATATGCGGCTCGGATTATATAAACGGCAATTTCGTGCTCGGTTACAAGGAACGAAAGAAATTCATATGCGCACAGGGCCCAATGGAGAATACGGTGTGCGACTACTGGCGCATGATATGGGAACAACACCTCGAGCTCGTTCTCATGCTCACGAATCTCGAGGAATATTCGAAAACCAAGTGCGCCAAGTACTGGCCCGACAAGGACGAGTCGAAAAATTTCGGTGACATCACCGTCGAGCACATTCGACAGAGGCCCTTCTCCGATTACGTTGTTCGCGAATTAAAAATGACACGCACCGGCGAACGTGACGCACGCACGATCGTGCAGTATCACTTCCTCGTTTGGAAAGACTTCATGGCGCCGGAACATCCGCACGCTATTTTGCGCTTTGTCAAACGCGTCAACGAGGCTTATTCCCTCGAGAAAGGCCCCATACTCGTGCACTGTAGCGCCGGTGTTGGAAGAACCGGCACACTCGTCGCTCTCGATTCGCTGCTTCAACAACTCGCCGAGGAGGGCCAAGTCTCGATATTCAATACCGTTTGCGATCTGCGGCATCAACGTAATTACCTCGTGCAATCGTTGAAACAGTATATTTTCATATATCGTTCCTTGATGGAAATGGCTCTGTACGGCGATACGGAAATACCGATCGCCCAGTTGAAGCCCGCCGTCGAGAAGCTCAGAATGAGGGACAATGGCAAGGAAAAGTGTCGCATGGAGGAGGAATACGATGTAAGTTCGTACGTGCATTCCAAGGATGTATTTGCCGTAAAGAAAATTGCCAATTATTTTTACGGCTTATACTTTACGGCGCTTACTCACATCTCAGTTTTTTAGGAACTTGTTTTAAATTCACAGAAAATCAGTTCTGTGTTGGAAGATCGTAAATCGTTCTCGGTCGGTGGTGGGGATGAGAATAGGATCAAGAATCGAAGTGAATTGGTTATACCGTACGACAGAAACCGTGTCATACTGACGCCGATACCCGGCAGAGAACATTCGACGTATATCAATGCCTCGTTCATCGAAGGCTACGACAATTCCGAGTCGTTCGTTATAACGCAAGATCCACTGGACACTACGATAGCCGACTTTTGGAGAATGATATCGGAACAATGTATATCGACAATCGTAATGCTGTCGGACGTAAGTCACGATCGTGGATCCATTGCACAGACCTGGAAAAATGACGATAAAAATAAAAACATCCTACTAATGATAATTGACGTTTTCTCTCGTTTTGGTTTTAGCTGAACGAAGGATCACGGAAATGTCCACGATACTGGCCCGATGACGAGACAATATACGATCACATCAGAGTCCGATACATACAAAGCGAGAGCTGTCCCTATTACACGAGACGAGAACTTTGCGTTGCCAATACGAAAACCGACGAGACAGTCGTCGTAACGCAATATCAGTATCACGGATGGCCAACGGTTGAGGGCGAAGTTCCAGAGGTCACCCGAGGTGTCATAGAACTCGTCGATCAGACTCTCGGCCACGATGTCGAGGCCAGCGGTCCTCTAGTTATTCATTGCAGCTTTGGCTCGGACAGGAGTTCCATGTTTGTTGCACTCAGTATATTGGTGCAACAGTTGCGCACCGAAAAACGCGTTGATATATTCACGACGACGAAGAAACTCCGATCTCAGAGGCATGGAATGATCGGCACTTTTGTAAGTTTTCATAGAAACAACATTAAGACGTTAGGCTACGGTGGCGAACCGATAATCATTGTTATTGAAAATAATTCCGAAGCAATAATAATTGAAAAATCGTTTGGACATTTATTTGTTTGTACATTAACAAAGTTGGGTACCAAATTAAACAAAAAATAATTAGCGAACTTATAAACAATCGCTGTAAGGATCTTGGGACGTGAAAGGCTCAACGGTGTACTTGATTTTGGCCACCCGAGTCGTCTGAAACAAAAAAAAAACGAGTTTTAAAATAGATAATATTGGGTAAGGCTCGACCGAGCCTTTGTTATCGTCTTTCGAATAGCGGAAAAAAAGTTATATTTTTGTTTCGATTATTCGCAGAAAAATGACATTATTATTGTTAATAACTAATGAAAAAAGGTTAAGGAGAAAAACATCAGTCAGGAATAAACTACTATTATACCGAATATGTTAACCAAATTTCAAGTCAATCCGTTCATTAGATGTCAAGAAATCGTATACACCGTTTTGAAAAACGTAGTTTCGAGAATAACGCGTTTAAGGAATCATCACAGTGTGACCGCCCGAAAAATAGCCGATTTTTGAGATTTTTTTTTGTTGGATGGGATAAGCTAATCGGTCTAATTTTTTTTTACAAATGAAAGCACCGATAAAGAATACAAAAGGATTTTATTTATTTATTGTTTAACATTGTTTTAATTTGCGGAAAATTGCGTGGAAAAAAATGGTGTCTCGTGCGGCCGCAAATTTTGTCTGGAACAAAAATACCAAAATGATTATTAATTTGTAGGAAAGCCGCTATGTTCCTATGGAGGTTTTTTTCGTGAAATTTGAAAAAATGGCGGTGGTTTGAACAAAAAGTATCAAATTTAGCCTTTTTTCGACAGTTTTTCGTAAAAAAAATAGGAAGACTAAAAAAGCTTCCATAGCAACATAAGGGATGACGTCAAGAATGTTCTGTTAAAATTTCAAACGGATAACTTGAAAACTCTTTCTTTGAGAGTGGCCACCGTTTTGAAAAACACCATTCCGAGAAAAACGCGTTTAAAATTCTAAGAAAGGCTGTAGCGACCGAAATAATTCGAATTTCGAACTGAAAATTGGACAGAACGTTTATAACCGTGTATACTATCGGATAATGCAAAAAATCGATTGAAAATTTTACACTGTGATGATTCCTTAAAGTTCTACTAGCAGTTCCATCGTTGTAATAATAAGTTTACATTAAATCTGCGATTCCTGCACCATATGTTGGATCTTCCTTTTCAAGTTGAGTTTCCTCAAGCGACGAACGAGAGTTTTGACATTTTTACAGTAGCCAAACGCTTTAAATGTTTGAAAACTTCAGATTTTATTTTTTATTCTTAATATATAGATGACCAAATCATATTCCGTACGAAGGGACTGAAAGACTGCATTTTTTATATGTTGCTATGCTATCGCCGATCATTTTAATACCAAGTGAAAATAGTCAAGTTTGATACTGCAAGCAGACTAATTGATGTTCGTAGAAGAATTCCGTTTGCAGAAATGAATCAAGTTACTTAACCCCCGAAGCGAGTTTTTTCATATTTATAATCCAGTTCAAGGCGATCCCGCAGTCGAAAACGTTAGATTCGCTCAATTTAACAAAAATACTCAGGCCACATTTTAAGAAAATAAAATGACCGATAGACACATTTAGTCCTCACGCTTGCAGTTCGCTCCAGAATAATTTTCCCGTACATTTAATCATATATTTTTGTATCTAATATCCATAAATTTCAAGTTTTTTTCTTCATAAAAGTCACTGACGATCAATGTGATTTTGCAGGCACAGTACGAATTCCTCCATCGAGCAATCGTGAATTACGCGGACCTTCACAACATTGCCGAAGACGAGCCGGCCTCTTAATGAAGGGAGGTCCGAGAATTTAGAAAACGCAAAACTGACAATTCCGTTTGTCAAGTTAAAGTCGTCGTTGGACGGAAAGAGTTTATCGACCGTTTCACTCATCGAAAGCTATGCGAGCTCGTTTGGCCGACTGTGAATGATTTTCTTCTTTTCTTTTTTTCTCGGAAAAAAACCAAAGAAGCATAGTCTCCGTTGTACAGAATCTCGTGAGAGCCGCGATATTGTCGTTGCCGTATTATTATTATTATTATTATTATTATTCCACGACTGTATGCAACGAGTGTACAGGCGTGCAGGAGTGCGACTATCGTCCAAAAAAAAGAAACGATAGATTGAGGATTAGGTATAAGGTGAGAATGAAACTGACGCTTTTTTTTTAATATAATTTTTTATGCTACAAAGCAATATGTATCGCGAGACACCAAAATATCTTCATCCGTATCCGTCTACAATTTCGCGTACCTGTTGACGATCATTTGGACAGTGTGACGAACGCACAATTTTTTTTATCGTACGAATTACGAGCTATGAAGCTGACGAACGACCAACGACCGGACTCATCATTCGTGAACTTTTTTTTTCTCATTTTGAGATGGTGACGTGCGTGTCTCGTTTTGGAGTTCTTGTATCTTTTTTGGCATATTGAATTTTTCGAGATGACTACGAAATGTTCCAAATCGATGAACTGACGAATTTTTGTTATTCGTATGCAGTATGAATCTTCATAAGCTTAGCGATGTGAAAAGTAGGAATTTTGGCCATCATGCGAATCTCCCTCTCTCCCGAATTGGATTAGTGTAAGATTAATGAATGAAAAATCCCCGTGGAAAAAGAACGAAGAAACGAGACGCTCCGAATGATTTTCACGCACCGCTCGAACAGTATGTAGATTTTTACATAGTTGGAGGAAACGTAAAATAGTACCAGCAATGAATTGTTACGGAACCGTCGCTGATGGTGTTTATTAATGACAGAACGACGATAACGTGTTTCGTATGAATGTGAAATTGTGCAAAATTAAGTTACGTGTGTATATATACACAACACTAGCGCGTAAGCTTGGCATTATTCCTAACATTTCCACTAATGCAGATCGACGAATCGTACATTATTACTAATGGTGAAATGACAGTCCTAACAATTTTTCTTTTCACCTTTCAGCAATCTCGTATGCTTGAAACGGTGATTGGTCTCGTCCGACAATTAATTAACGACCATCTCCATTTAATATTAATCACTCTCATTATTTGTGTAAATATAAATATAAATACACACACACGCTCACGTATAGATATTTTTTAAAAACGTACATTGCCAGACCGTCGTATGAGAAATTCAGATGGTCGACTTGTGAAAGAAAACGGTTCAGGCTGAGCAGTTTTTCGTCCCGCGTATACACACACTTTTTCTTCTACACCATGGAAAGACTGACTCGATATATTTCTTATTCGATTTGAAAGATTGTACGTCTCAACTGAAAAGATTGGTGGCTTTTCTCTCAATATATTTTTTTCGTTGCTCGTAACGATACGTCAAGCTGTACAAGCTGTGAATCGCACGTCGCGAGACAAGTCATATCTTTTTATATTCCGTATTTTGTATGTTTGATATGCAAATGTTTGGAGATCAACAATGTAATTGTCGTGTAATGTTCAAAATCCTCAACTCATTTACCTGCATTAACGACGACTTTTTTCACATCCGCATATACATTTTGGAAATTTTTCCTTTACTTCGGACACTTCATGCACACAAATTCTCACGAGTAGTCGCGGAACGAGATATTTCATGCAGAATACTTTCCATGGGGACTTTTGTGCATCGCGAGAGTGTAGAGAGAGACGTTGGTTTAGAATTTTTATAAGCAGGAGTTGGAGGGCTGGGGCATCGAGCGAGAAGCTCGTTGTGGATTTCTCTCATAGAAAACGACGAAATAAAACAATATTGCGACTCAAAATGACTAATTTGGAGACTCTTTGTGTTGGCCAGAGGATGGCATTGTATATCCGTAAAGGTTCATCGTTGAAAGCGTTTCGTGGATCGTGCAAATTAGTATTCGAAACCGTTTGGCATTAAAATTCAGATAAAAGATACGTATGTAAAAAATTCGATAAGTTTGAGAAAAAAGATCATTGGCTTCACACGCGGCTCTGAATATTCAATTCTACAATCGAAGAACAATTTTGAAGAATCTCTCGTTCGGCATTGCCGATGTTTTTCTTTTCATGAAACAAGATAAAACACGTTTGATTGCAGAGAGCTTGCGATAAAAACATGTTTGAAATTTTTCGAGATGAAAATTCGTTCATTCGTTCGTTTATTTTCTAGTCAAGTTTAGCTGCGGTGCGCGTGATGCGAATTCGTAAGCCATGGTCTTTTCGTAAGAGGTAAAGACAGAGTGAGAATGAGAAACAGTAAGAAAGAGAGACAGACAATCATCTGATCAACATCATTACCGATTATTCTCCTTTCATTTGCAGAATCGCCTTCATTCCATTATTATCATTTCTTCCCCGCCTCAACATCACTGAGATCTATATAATCGAAGCTTGAAGTTAACCCTTTCCTTTTAACGCCTCACAATCAGATATGGGCACATCTCGTTGCTTTGAAAAACGTACGCTTTATTCATTGTCGAAAAAAAAAAAAAAATATCGAACACATTTTAGAAAATATTATTTTTCTTCAAAGTTACGCGAGGTGCCCGTAGCTGTTCGCGATAGTTTCATCAACAAATGACATTCAATACTTGATGTAAATTAGTCGTTAGCTTTCGTCTCGACTGCGTTGTATTTTGCGCCATTACTCCGAGACGAATATTGTCTGTCTATAAAAATATATATTTATATCGTTAAAAATATCGCTACTAGAGTTGCTATTGTGAACGACGAACAAAAAAATATACCAAGGTCTTTCTTTTTTTTTGTTTCGTTTCGTGCCAGAAAGAAATCGTGTACACAGCTAGTGGAGCTTTGCCAATGTATATTGTTGAGCGTGTAATATTGTTTATGCGAGTGTCAGCGTGCCCAATGCTCGAAAAAAAGGAATTTATTTTATCGTAAATTCAAATGACAAAATACTCAATAATTCATACTAAATGTTTCGTCCTTTTTTAACGCATTGGGTAATCGGTGTAATTTCTCCGTTTTTTTTTTCTCAACTGAGATTGATCGAATTTGAAGAAGAAAAAATGTCGATAGATCCGAGCTCGAACGGGGACGGCTCTAAACGTACAATAATCAGTATTTAAGCTTATCGATCATTTTCTTTTTCTGCAAGAGGAGATACGAGATATATAGAGAAATAATATAAAGTGCCAGTCCGAGAGGTTTTTCCACTGAAGATTTTGTCGTAGTAAGCCAGACAAGCGCGAGCGATCGAAGACGAAACAAGAGGGGACGAAAAGATGAAACGTTTGCTCGTGCTCGGGATTTTGTGAGATGCAGTGCAACGTGGATTTTTCGCGAGCAAACAAAAACGAAATGTTCCGTCTGGAAGTATGCACGTGTGATCGGATTTTTGTATACATTTTTTCCCAACGAGGGACAGAGAACGAATTGCCGGTCAGTGACAGTTCGTGTAATTTGATGTGAACGGTAGTGAAATGTCACTCTCGCTACGGTTGAATTACCGCTTCGTTTGAATGTCGCTCAATATCGATCGTATTTTTTTTTTCTACAACTAGAAAAGACGAAGGCTGGGAAGATATGGAATTTCGGTCTAATTCCGAGCCGCGTTGGGAAAAAATAAACGTTAGAAGATCGTCGTTGCAAACATCTAAGCTCGCCACACCTACCTCATCGTAGTGAACGCGGCTCGTGTAGGTATTAATTGATCTTCCGGTCGCGAATGAGACACTATCATTGTAAAGATTTATCTTCGACGACTTCGAACACAGAACACAATTCTTCGAGAATACGCATATTCGAACTGTGTACGTATGTGTGGGTGTAAGAATTTTTTGTTTTCGCCTGTGTCCGAGTATGGCCTATTCGTGCGAAGGCGATGTAACAGAGCTACCGGTGGTTTCAAAATGCAAGTGACCAGTGAAAGCGTGATAATCGAGATTTGCGAGAAGTTTCGGAATTACATTGCGGAGGTTCAGGCTTTATTTCGAAATAGCAGCCTCGAAAATCGCCATTCTTCTATGCCAATGAGAAAGACCAGCGAGTCGACGTTGCGAGAATCTTTTGTAAAGTAACGTTTTTTAACGAGACAAAAATGAATAATAAAAAGTAAAACTTGAACGTTTGATACGATATTGTCGCCGCACAGCACGTACATGAGGCATATCGCGCTACTTCAGCCCCTCAAACATTATTACGTTGAAAAGAGATTGAAAAAAAAATCGCGCTTACGCAAACAACGATGCTCCAATTTTATGCTAAGTGAAGAAAAGGCTTTTGAACAACTTTTTATAAATGTAGTCGGTTATTCATTTATTGGTAAAGGTTTAGATAATGCGCAAAATATTGTCTATCGAGTTGACAATCAAAGTCCATCGGCGGTTTATAAAAGTTTGGGGTGTGATGATTTTACAAAGACTGAACCAGCGTGGTCTGCCTCATCAAAATTTATGTATTTCCGTACTGCGTATTTTACGGAGTGAGACAATTTTCGTAATTTTTTTCGGAGTAAACTGATTTACAAAATCGCACAACTCGATCGGCTAAAAATTGTACCAATTCGTATCGAATGCCGCGTAAATGACGATTAACGTGGACATGTATATAAGGCATTAACTCCAACTCGATTTACGCTTTACTCTCCTCCTCGGGCCCACGACGTTTTTATACGAAATTCATTGTGAATGGCATTGGCGTTATTTTTTACATTTCTACACCGAACAAAATCCACCAACGATACTTTTCACTGTATTTTTAAGGGAGGACACCATTGTGACGCCAAAAAAGGTCGTTTTTCCGATTTTCTTTTCCCTATTAGATTATTTATTTGGAATTTGAAAAAAAAAAAAAAACTTTATGTTATTAAGCATACATTGAACTTATATCGGGTGAATTTATATTTGAAAAAATTAAAAATCAACACCGTCATTGAAGTAAAATAAAGCCTCTGTTTAAGAAATGTGGTTCAACGGCCGGATCGATAACTCAACCATGGTTGGTTTGAAAAATAAGGATAAAAAAGTTTTATAAACTATATAAATGTAGTTCTCGTTGTACGCGGCCGTTTCTTGAAGAATTTTTTTTTACAAAATTGCAGGTGTTCAGAAAAAAGGTATCATTTTGGCGGAATTTTAACTTATATTCGGTGACTTAAAAATAAAATGCTAAATCAAAAAAAAAACGGCTATGTTCAACGATATCTACTGCAATTACGGAAATTTTGAATTTCTAAAATTGTTTGACTGCGTTTCGAGAAAAACGCGATTGAAAGTTGTAAATCGTTGCACCACCTGGTCAAATCGTCCGTAAGTTGGTCAATTTTCAATATTTTGACCCAAAATTGTGTTCACATATTGAATATGCATAATATGAGAAAATGGAAAAAAAATGAATTTTTTTTACTTGTCACAGTGGTGTCCCGTCTTGATAGAAAAAAAAGAATAGATCAAACATGTTCGATATTCCATGTACTGTGTGGTATAAGTGGATTTTATACGTAACGCAACGTTTTTTGAGATTTTCATATCATATTTTTTTTTATCTATTTTAGTCTTGTACGATTTTTGCAAAAAGTTCTGCATACTGATGGAAAAACCTTTGAGCTAGATGCTTCGAGAAAAAAACTACTGTGGTTTCGACGTAACTCTAGTTGCTTTGGAAGGCCCCATATATCATAAAGTTCACGAATAACGAGTGATCTATGAATAATGAATTAGCATTAGATTTTGTATTATATTCTTTGAAGACGCTAACGGTCAATTTGTACCTTGAGAGAGAGAGAGAAAGAGAGAGTGATCAAGGTGATGACGATCGTAATCGACAAGTCAAGTGTTATCACGCTTTTCATAATCGTGAATTTACGATCTTCAGTTTTTTACTATTGACGAAAAATTATACATATAAGGCCGAGCCGATCGATTTTTGTTTTTTATTTTTTTCATATAACAAAAGTTTCAAAGCGGTCAACGATAACAGCACACTCGATGTTAAAGAAACCTAACAAACCAAAAATAAAACAAATGAGACACGACACAACGGCCTCACGAATTCAGTTAGCGAAATGGTTCGTCGATAAATATTTGTAAGTCTCAAGAGACAAGTTATTACGTTGTAACTAATGTACACAGACACGAACAAAAACACAGACACTTATGCACACACACACGAAAATCATTTAGAGAGGCAGTTGATGTGAATAAATATATTAATACATTCGCTACAAATTATCGCGTATCTTATGTCTAGCCTGAACAAACCATTCTCATGTTGGACCCTTTCGTTCGAGGCTCTTTTTGCAGTGCGCGGTTTTACATTTTTTCGGGATTTTTCTTCGTCTCATCGCTTCTTTCCGCAACGCTGATTTCCTCGTCAGCAACACCACCGATGAAGGTCTGCACAGTGAGATCATTATGAAAACATAACGAAGCGTTCAACAGTGAAAAATAATCGTACTTATACTACAATCGACCTGGCACACTTTTTACACCGGACACTTCTTTTTTACAGGGCCTTTCAAATATTTTTCATCCTTTGATGGTATCACTCGAGATAAATGTTACGCTAATTGTTTTTTTTTTTTCATATATCACATTTTTATTATTTTCTTAAATCGTATAACTAGTACATGCTCCAAAAAAATATGCACTGAATATTATGCGTTTGGGAAACATTACAATTAAATGAACAAAACATTTGTTCAATTTTTCAAAACACTCAAGTCGTAAAAACCTGAGGCTCGTAACAAAAAATATTTCGTACATAATTCGCGTTAAAAATCCGCCACAAATCGCGAAATTGTCAACTTGTAATACAATCGAGCAAAACGTAACGAATGTATACCAGATCCGTGAAGAATAGAGACTGAGTGGATTAAGGGGAGGTACCTGAGTAAACGGCGAGAAAAGCCGGTAAACTTCGGGAATTTTTATCTCAAAAACTAATCTTTCGATTGGATCCGGGTTTTTTTATTAGAAAATATGTACATTGAGGTATGTTTAAGAATTTTTTAAAATAAATTCGTTGACTGGAAGCGATTCGAACCCGATTATCTCGAAACATAGTTTTCAAAGTCGGTGCCAGATATATCTCGAAAACGACTTGTCCGATTTTGTCCAAATTTGGATACAATATTCTTCGATAGTTTTTCTCGCTCGCCACGTAGGGGTTTTTCATTTGATCGAACCAATGCTTTTTCATGCAATGTGTATGCAGTCCAAAATCTTCGGAAATTGCGAACGAAAAACGAATGTTAAATTAAAACGATCGCAATTCCGTCAAAAATGAAAATGAAAAAAAATCCTACGTGGCGAACGAGAAAAACTATCGAAGAATATTGTATCCAAATTTGGACAAAATCGGACAAGCCGTTTTCGAGATACATCTGGCACCGATTTTGAAAACTATGTTTTGAGATAATAGCGTTTGAATCGCTTCCAGTCAACGAATTTATTTTAAAAAATTCCTGAACATCCCTCAATGTACATATTTTCCAATAAAAAAATCCGGATCCAATCGAATCATTAGTTTTTGAGATAAAAATTCCCGAAGTTTACCTGTTTTTCTCGCTGTTTACTCAGCTACCTTCCCTTAAAAAATTCCACACATGCGTCATGAAACTGTAGTATGTGCAGTGCCGGTCAAAAGTTTTCGATTACATTGGATAAGTGCAAAATTTCGATCACTTTGGATAATTCCAAAATTTTCAAAAACTTTAAATAATTGCAAAATTATATTCCAATAAAATCGTTCCTTTTTTAGAGCCCTATAGTATCTTCGTAAAATGAGAAATAAAGTGAATTATATTATTCCAATATAATAATCCAATAATCCAAAGTGATGGCAAATTTGGCAATTATGCACTTTTCTGAACTGTATGTATGGAACAGATGGCTTAATTACTTTGGTGTTTTTGCAGGTTCGCAGAAAACTCGGAGTCTCTCGTCGAGCCTCGTGTGAGGATCTTCGAAATCCGTGCAGTTGAGACGATCGATAGCTTCGCCGACGGTTTTCGTAAGACTGTGGGACTTATCGTCGTCGGCAGCCCGAAAACCAAAGTCGAAACGTGGTAACAACAAGACACCTATCATGAACAAAACGGCCATGCCGACGAATCCACTGATTGCCATGAAAAGTGGGTTGCCTATGTTCTTTTGAGAATCTTCCGTTAATCCTGCGTTATCGGGCCTCACGTTCTGCAAAGAAAAATCTTTTGCATTGCACTCTCTTTTGTCTGGAATGTTTTTTAATATCTAAAATAATGTTCGCGGGTGATGAGGTGAATTTTATTTGAGCAGGCACTCAATCATAATTATATAATACACAATCATAATTATAGATACAAGGAATATAATTTTTTATACAAACTTTTACACCTCATTTTGCCCCCTTAAGAGTTCATTTTCGAAACAATCTTTCTTAGTGCACATCTGCACCTTCTGAGGAACATATCTTTCAAATTTCTTGTTTCTATATTCAGCGGTTTAGGCTGTGCGTTGTCTAAATGTTAGTCAATTCCGAAACTATTTTAGATGTCGCTCATCCTCTAAAAACCGTCATAACACAGAAAAATTGTCTTTTGAGATAAGTATGCCATAAAATGATATTAATAAATAATAATAACATATTTCGCAATGAATAAAATCATTACAAGGTAATTTAGAGAAATATTGACGTCACACGAGTCTCACGAATGTGGAAAATCAAATTAAAATGCGTTTTTCAACAAAACTGCATTTTTTGTGTTATGACAGTTTTTTAGTCGATGAGCGATGAATAGATTTATACGAGTACTCTGCAATATTTGTAGTTAAATATAATTTCTGGAAATTAAAAAAAAATCCATTGTAGCAGAAGTAGAAAATGTGCTGATTCTCATATTACAATGAATTCCTGGTTTTAATTCTCGAACTTGAATTTTTAAATACTCATTGGTGAAGCTCTGGGTCTTTATATCCAGAGCTGCTCACACCTGGCGACGTATTTTTATCATCATGACAACTCCACGTTATTTTCTAGAGTATCAAGTGTAAAAGAGTCGTTTACCATAGGCGAATACACTTAGGGGTCTTCTCACTTCAGACGCTGAAAAAGGCTATTTTCATGAATTTTTTGATAGGTCTATATTATAGATATTGATATAAAAGTTTTTGCACTTTCGAAATACATTTAAAAAATGTATGTATTTATGTAACCCAAACAAACTTTAAACGCGTTTTCCTCGAAACAACGTTTTTCGACGGCTTGTTGATAAAATCTTCAAAACTACCGAACCGATCCTTATGAAATTTCAACCACATATTCTTTACAACTATATCTATAGCGCATATCGAGGATTTTATTCATTTTGATGTTTACTTTTCTTGCCACAAACGGTGAAAAAAACACGTTTTTTTTTGTTTTTTCGAAAAATGTCCGCCATTTTGTTATTATTGCATCTATCAAAAATCATATATGCGCTGTAGCCATTAACATACTGAATCTAAAAACGTTTGATTTTTTTTGTTTCGGATGATCCAATCCCGAGATTTCATCAACAGACCTACAATTTTTAAGGGAATTTTTTAACTACCATTTTCGTCTATAAATAGTGACTTAAATAATATTTTTTAAATGTATTTCGAAAGTGTATTTATCAAGTATAACAACTTTTAAATCGATATCTATAATATAAACCTATCAAAAAAATTCATGAAAATAGCCTTTTTAGCGTCTAAAGTGAGAAGACCCCTTAACGAAATCTCATTTTTCAGACCCCCTCGAGGAATGCTAAGACTGCACGAAGAAGACGTCTCTCACTCTCCGAACAATATTTTAGAAAGAAAATCCCGAGGCTCTCTTTTCAGTAAACCATATGCAAACATAATAAATTTTTTTACAAAGAGCTTATGCCCAACTTGTACGTAAAACATTATGCTTGTGCTTCGGGTGCCTGATTATGAAACATTCAATATTGAAAAGATGGAATTCGCTTACCATTTCCGGAAGATAATGATTCCCTTGATGCATGTCATTCATGAATGATTGCAATGGATAAAAGTAATAGCTGTGCATGGGCCGCGATTCCCCAATTTCCAGCTGACCCGCCGTCGCTTTGGGCAATTGTTTGTGAAGAAGAACATTCGCGAGGGCGTTTAAGCTCGCGACGCCTTCTTTTTCGATCGCCTGTTTATAAAAGGCGTTGAGTACCGATCTCGTCACGGGCGATGTTTCCGGTGCGTTTTGCGACGATGGGAGAACAGCTCCGGGAATCTGGTCGTCAATGAAAATTACATGAGGAAAACTATCGAGAAGTGGATGAATATTGCGACGAGGAATCGGAAGTCGTTGTACTCGGAGAATAAAAAAACGATTGGGTCATTCGAGACGTGTAAACGACTGCGAACTCCCTGAGGTTGATAAGCGACACTATCGGGTTCACTCATCAAGACTTCCATCACTTCCTGCGCCAAGCCAAATTCTACGTCAATTTCCAAATTGACAGCTCAACGTGAATAAGTTCCCGTCGATGATGCCGCGAGGTGTTTCAAAATCGAGGCAATCTGGGCTACCGGGTCACAAGCTTGCTACAAAGCGCGGAGTGCAGAGTATGAGTGAGTATTTTTTTGCCAACTTTGCACGACTTTTCATTGTACCAACGAATTCGGTGATCCGAGAAACAAACGCTCCTTCACGAAGAGAGAAAATATTTCATAGATTCAGAAAAGCAAAAAAAACACCTATGCTTGTAAAAAAAACCCTAGGCTCGAAAAATAATCCAAAGTTCGGAAAACATTGACCTCCTGGGGAAAATGTTCTACCATTCAAAATAGCTTTAATTTGACATTCCTATACAGTGACGAATGTGGTGAAAATAGATTTATTATTGTGACCAAAAAGAATTAAATAGAACCATTGACAACCTTAAGGCTTTAGGCCACAGTAACGGGTATAAAATCATGTGCGAATTTAACAATTTTTTTCGTATGGAAAATTCATTTCTTAAGTTCAAATACCTACAACTTGTGAATAAAACAATATTTTTTAAATTCCGTACGTACTTCTCTAGGTATTCTAATGTAGATTGACGAGAATTTTTGTTTTTTGTTCTAGGTCAAAAATTGTTGATGCTAAATGTCACGCCGCGGAGCGCCTAAAAAAAGATAACAAAAGAAATTATTAGTAGTCGGTTATTTTGTACGTCGAAAAAAAAGATATATATTTTTTAACAGTTTGATATTCATACTAAATAGATGTGTAATTAATTTTATGAGTGAATCACTTTTTCATACGAAAAAAAATGTTAAATTCGCACATGATTTTATACCCGTTACTGTGGCTTACCCCCTTAAGCTTTTCATCAAAGATATAGACGTACGTAAGCAGAAATGAAGAATTATCCACAAATTTCGTCGGCCCGAAATCGTTCGGTTCAACGAAGCGTTCCTCGTGTAAAAAAGAACGTACAAAACTTATGAAACTTGGTTAAAAATGTAAAATTATTAACGAGCATTCCGTCATCACCTGATAATACATATCATCGTTCGTTGCCGTTTCAGAGATCATCTGATCGACCGGTCGGATTTTCTTCGCCACTGACTGTAGCATCAAAGCCTGAGCGAGCAAATTATCCTGGCTATTCGAGGAGTGTGGAGCGACCCTTTTGCCACTGGAATGCCGTTTGCCGGCGAGATAACGTTTGTCGTCGACGTCGAAGTAAAACGAACCGGTCGAGCGTTCGGTTGCTGTCGGCAACGAGGGTGGCAAATTAATGTCGCGAAGCTCGAGCATGACTTTTCGAAGGTACTCGGCGCTCGATTCCGTGCTCGTTATAATATCGGCGAGCGTGTTGAGACGCCTCGTCGAAATCAGAGCGAGCATTGTTATCGTCCGTATCCACGTGCTCTTCACGATCATAATCGTACTATATTCACGAGTATCGAGGACGCGCGTGGTGCAATTTCGCACGATTATTATAGTTCGAGTAGTCGAAACTGCGCGAATACACTCGTATCTTTAAATCGTTCGAATTTTTGACACTTCAAACATTTCCGAATCGACCATTTTTCAATCCAATCTTCATTGGAAAAATGGAAAATTTTGATTATCGTTGAAATTTCGTCGTGACGAGGATAATAAGAATATCGCGAAACGGAGCCCGCGCGAATTTTCCTGTGTCGAGCGATTTTATTCGTTGAATTTCGTAGGGACGAGAGTGGCAGACGCGATGACCGTGGTCAAGTGAAGTTTGCGTCAAACTGGTTGCTCACTATACCACCTACCGAGGGCAAGTCCCGCGAGCATTTTTTTCCCACCACCTTCGAAGCCTTTTGCTCGATCAATCCACCGCACGAAGTACGTCGTACGCGCACCGACACACGATTCCGCGGCACGAAAACTCGTTTACGAATTCTTCGAAGGTACACGTCGCGGATATTCACTTGTCGCATTTTATTTTACACACCCCGATGCACTCTTCCTTCGACCGGCGAATCAAGGTTCCTCTTAGTAGGTAACGAGGAGAAGAAGGAAAAAAACGTAATAGCCGGTGTTTTTTTTATATATATCGTTGGCGCAATTGTAGACTGAGGTGTTGCCTGTCCGACGATGATTATGGCTTTCGCTATTATTTCGCTCTTTACTCCCCAACTAACGATGCATATTTTATAACGCGCTTGTTTGTGGGAAGAGAATGTAACGGTCGAAACGAAAACCGGGTCTCGAGAGAAGAATCATTTTTGAACAGTGTACGCTACCGGGAACGGATAATGCATTCAATAAGCATCGAGGTCGTTGCGCGAACCAGTTCGAATGGATGGACGAAAAGTACCTGCATATTACTCTCTTCCTGAGTCAGAATGCGGTCTCGGGGCGCGGACAATTATTCAAACGTTTAACTTGGAATTTACTTGTAGCGCAATTACGTAGCAATGAATAATTATACTGTGAAACATTGATCGTTTAATTGGGGTTCTCATTGACGCTATTATTTGGTCAGCCTAATTGGCCGGATAATCCGTTTTATAGAAGTCATTAGCAATGATAATAGTGTTATATTAATTGGCTTATGCAATTTCGTGTAGTTTTTCATCTGAAGACTTTACAATAGGAAAAAAAGACATTCTCGATAAGGAAAAAATGTATTAATCTTCAAGGAACATTTATCTAAAAATTCAACTTTTCTCAATAGCACTTGGAATGTTCTATGGAAATTTCGAAATTTTTCTATTTAAAGCTCAAATTTAAAATTAACTACTGAAATTGTGCCCAGAATTTTTTGTTCTTTTCCAATTCTTTTTTCACCTTTAATTCCGACGTGTCTAAGAATGCGACTTTTTTGTAAGAGCCATTAATTCTTTTTATGAAAAATGTATTTATAGAAATCCTTATTAAGGCGGAACTCCACCGAGGCGGGTAAAAAAATTGATTTTTTTAAATCTTGAAGTATAGATATTCAAGAATTTGTGAAAAAAATTAAAGTTAAAATATTGAACATTTACTTACTTGCAGACGATTTAGTGAGAGCAGGTAGCGCAACGATTGACGCATAGTAAAACTTCATAGTCATAACTCTGGCTATAATTCTCCGATTTTCAATTTCAATTTACCAAAATTTCCGTTACTGCAGTAGCTATTGTTGTACGGAGCCGTTTTTTTTCTTCAATTTTTGTATTGTTTAATCCTTCCAATATAAGTAAAAATTTCACCAAAATTACATCCACGATTTTTTTTTTTTTTTTTTTTTTTTTTTTTTTTTTTTTTTTCAAAAAACGGCTACGTGCGTCGAGAACTACGTTTACATGGATCATGAAACTTTTTAATTTTTACTTTTCAGACCAACCATTGTCGTTTTATCGATCCGGACGTTGGACCACATTTTTTTATACAGAAGCTCCCTCAACAACGTTGCTAATTGTTAATTTTTGAAAATAAAAATTTACACGAGATAAGTTCAATATATGCTTATAATAACATACCTTTTTTCCAAAGTGCAAATAAATAACCTAGTAGACAACAAAATCTCAAAAAAATATATTATTCAGCCCGTCATAATAACTGACAGTGGATAAATAATCCTGAAAAAATTAATCGACACCTAAAATTTTTCGAGTAAGAAACGTAACTAAGAAAGTTGCGCGGAAAAGCGGATCTAAATAGTTACATGTATATCTATATCAATAGCTGCCGATGGAATCCGACGTTGAGTAGAGTGCATATTGCACGTACCTAAATTGCGCCTTCTCGTTACGTTCTCCTTTGGTGAAAAACGGTACAGATGCGATGAGAGAGGCGTTTCGTGAAACCCGTAACGAACACACACACACAGGCTGAACCTCAGTGAGAAAATGATGCCGGACGATCATTAAATAACTGCAATCAGCGTCCAAACTGTCGGAGCAGTGTGAATGCGAAAAGAAAGTTGAGAATATCGCAAAATCTCACGATTAAAAAAAATTCTTTTCCTATCCCTCAAAGCCGCTTGGATAAAAGTAGACTTGTAGAATAGTCCAATAATGTGTCACGCCACATTTTTGCAGCATATTAACACACACGTGGTGCACTGGGGGCCGAGGGAAAAAAAATGCTCGTACACGCGATCGATGGGAAATATAATTTGTCATTGAAAGGAGTAATAAGGAGAGCACTCGAGGATTTGCGGTTCGCTGAACAGTGACTTCGATCCTAAAAGATCCGTTAGATTTTGTATTATACTCGTACTGTTGACTCGGCCGTCAAATAACTTATGTTATATATTTACGTTCATGACATTGATCCCGCCGCAATAAAAGACGTCTCGATCTAACGCTGTATAATTAACGTCGCCAAAGTATTTTATGTCGGTTATGTCGGAAGTCTGAAACTACTTTACCAGCCTCTGGGACACTTTTCTTCCTCCTTAGCTGCATATGTGCACGTCCCAGAAAAATCAGGTTCGATAAAACGATCCTTTAGCACCTTGTTTTTTTTTCGTCAGCAAACGAGTCTCGTGACGATTCGCCAAATTTGGCGGTACTGCAGAGATTTCGCTATATGCACCAGGTATTCCAGGACAAACGGCAATGAACCTTGCTTTTTGTATATCCATTTATTATTCTTTGTATATCCATTTGTTATTCTTTTATTCTTGTAAATTTACAAATTTATTCTTGTAAATTTACAATTGTTCAAATTTATTCTTTTAAATTTACAAATTCTTGTAAATATACATTTGTTATTCTTTGTATATCCATGTATTATTCCTGTAATTGAAAAATTATGAAAACGCTTCGGTCGGTTTACATTTTTATTGGAATTTCAGGGAATTGTTGATGTACGGGTTTGCACTTTATTTAAGGGGTTAGACAACTGTGGAAATCACGAACACTCTTTCGTCGCTTGGGACCACTCAAACTTAAGAGGAAGGTCCAACAGACGGTGCAGGAATCGTAGGCTGAAGGTAAAGTCTTGATTTCAACGATAGAACTGGTAGTGAAATTTTAAACGAGTTTTTTTTTCGAAACTGTTTTCAAAACGGTGCCAATGACTTGTCGACATCTAATGAACAGATTAACTTGAAATTTAGTACACTTATTCAGTGTAATAGTAGTTTAGTCGTGACCGACGTTTTTCTTCTTAACATTTTTTTTCTTTATTTATTAACAATAACGATGTCATTTTGCCGAAAAAAAATCCAAACTTTTTTGATGATTGAAACACGATAACAAAAACAAGCTCTTAGTCAAAATGATCTATTTTAAGAAAAAAAAACTCGTTTTTCTCGAAACCATGTTTTTCAAAACGGTGCCAATGATTTCTCAACATCTAATGAACGGATTGACTTGAAATTTGGTTCACTTTTTCAGTGTAATAGTAATTGAGTCTTGACAAATGTTTTTCTTCTTGACATTTTTTAAAATTAGTCATTAACAATAATTGGGAATTTACCTCGGAAATCGAAAAAAATCTAACTTTTTTTTGGATCATTGAAACACGACAACATAAACAAGCTCTGTCAAGTCTTAGCCAATATTCTCTATATGAAGAAAAAAAAACTCGTTTTTTCTGTTACAGATTAAGCAGATGGCCAAAATCAAGTACACCGTTTCAGTATTAATATTTTTTTATGAAATTTGGTACACAACTTTTCGTTTATGTACATACCAATAAATGTCAGAACGATTTTACAATCATGTTACTTATTTCTTCTAAATAACTTATTTGAAATAACCCTAATTTTTAGGTCGTCACAGTAGCCTAACCCCTTAAACATTTTTTATATGCCATTATAATAATTGAGAAACAATCGTCGTAAGAAGACGCCGAGCTGCTGGCAATGCCCAAAGCTTTTTTTCGAAGCTTCAAACGAAACTAGTAACCGTGTAACTTTTTTTCGGATTATTTGGATAAAAAGACGAAGTTTTTCGATTAAATATCACACCTAAGCATTAACAGAGCCGTTAAAATTTTTCTTTTTTAGTCACAATAACAAACAAAAAGCCCAAACAAATTCGCCAGCTTCCATCGTATTATGGACAATGATAACGTTTTCGAGTGATATGACTTGACAAAAAAGCACATCACTTTTCGGCATGCCGCTTTTCGAAATATTTACTAGCCAATATTTCTATATATATATATATATATATATATATATATATATATATATATATATATATATATACACGCACACGTTAGAGATGGTGATTAATCCATGGAAAGATGGCGAAAGCTGATAAGGGACATTGCGCTACAATAGGAAGGGGGAGATTCGGCGAAGCGGATACCAACGAAGTCTGACTTCGTTGCCGCTGTACGTTTATTTACTGCAGAGATCATCCAGTCGACACCGTACTGACAATAGACAACAAACTGCCATGGTATCAGACACAATCGATTGTCATTTTTTCTTATCATTATTTATACATCTAAATATTTCCTAGGTATTCGAAATTATTAATAACATGCTGTACAGCTGTTCTTAACCTCACTTTCACAACCATTCCTGGCTATTGTCGCGTGTTTACAATGCACGAGATTTAAATTGTCAAATGTTCTTGTTGAACAGGCGGGCGAGCGTAAAGGAACCTTTAAGGTTCAATACCTGCAAAAAATCGAAAAAGAAGTGCAAGCTAAATGGAGCGAGAAAAAAGTTTACGAAGAAGACGCACCGACGAAACCGAGGACAAAAGGGAGCGAGAAGTTTCTTGCGACTTTCCCATTTCCTTACATGAATGGTCGCCTCCATCTCGGACACACGTTCTCTCTGTCGAAATGCGAGGTAAAGATACTCAATTTTGTAATCCACCGTATGTCATTCGCCATAGTCTATGAGTTTTAGAATTTGGTATTACAAATTTCGAAAAAACAATATTGGCATGTAATTTGACAATTTTACTTGACGTCGAGCGAATAGTTGGAATCGGAAGAAATAGTAAAACTTGCCGAGGCATCTGTTAATTTGTGTACACCCCACGCTCGGCGGATATTGCATCAGATACATTGCCATCGTTGTTCAATCACTGGGGATATGTTAATAGTTTGCAGTGCGATACAATCGTCTACTGGGGAAAAAAGTATTATTCCCATTTGGTTTCCATTGCACCGGGATGCCGATCAAGGCCTGCGCCGACAAACTCAAGCGAGAAATGGAACTCTTCGGATATCCTCCAAAGTTTCCACAGGAGGAGACGATCATTGAAGAAGCGGCGGATGACTTTGTTATGAAGGACAAGAGCAAGGGGAAAAAAGTAACTAATGCGAAACTAAACGCATCGCTCGATAATGCATTTGGCTGATGATTTCATGATTATCTTTCCAGAGTAAAGCCGTAGCGAAAGCAGGCTCTGCGAAGTATCAATGGCAAATCATGGAGAGTCTCGGCTTGAAAGACGAAGAGATTATAAAATTCGCGGATGAGGCTTACTGGCTCGATTACTTCCCGCCGCTGGCGGTGGAAGATCTGAAATCCATTGGTTTACACGTGAGAATTTTCGTTCTCGAAATGTGCAGGACAGAAAAGAGCGAAGCATAACAAAACGATTGTTGTCAACAGATCGATTGGCGTCGGACTTTCATCACGACCGATGCTAATCCGTTTTTCGATTCTTTCGTGAGATGGCAGTTTCTTCATTTGAAAGCTCGAAACAAAATAAAATACGGAAAGCGACACACTATTTTCTCGCCGAAAGACGGTCAACCTTGCATGGATCACGATCGTTCTTCCGGCGAGGGTGTCGGCCCTCAAGAATACACTCTCATTAAGATGAAACTGGTGGAACCTTATCCGGCAAAACTCGAGTAATTGAATCTTCGTCCTACGCATTTCCCCGATTCAAATTTGATATACTCGAAATTCTGGTTGATCTTGCGTATAAATAAAACTTGCTTTGCAGCGCTGTAAGGGGCCAGCCAGTTTTTCTGGTCGCGGCAACGCTCCGACCGGAAACCATGTACGGTCAGACGAACTGTTGGATCCATCCGGACATACGCTATATCGCTTATAAAATCGCAAGTGGCGATATTTACGTGTCCACGAGGAGAGCCGCGAGAAATATGTCGTATCAAGGATTCATGGCGGTTGAAGGAAAGATCGATGTGATCGCCGAGCTTCTCGGTCACGATATCCTAGGGATGGCCATTCAAGCACCTCTCACGACCAATAAAATCATTTATGCGCTGCCAATGTTGACTATCAAAGAGGACAAGGGTACCGGGGTCGTTTCCTCCGTTCCCAGCGACTCGCCGGACGATTACGCGGCTCTCGTTGATCTGAAAAAGAAACAAGCCTTTCGAGAAAAGTACGGGATCAAGGATGAAATGGTCTTGCCGTACGATCCCGTAAGTTTAGCATTGGCCGTTAATGGTGGACTGAATAATAATTATTATATTAAAAAAAAGCGATATATACTTTTCGAAAAAGTAGTTAACAATTACGATTTATACGACTCAAGAGTAAACAAATCTGTAATTGCTTCAAAATTATAGTTATTTATCTTTTTCAAACTTTGCCGGGTTGACATTTTACGGAGAAGGTTGAAATAAATATGCTGTAATTAATTAATTAATAATTATTGTGCCACTCAATACGTTGCGTAAACGCTAATATTTTTTTCTCAGATTCCTATAATCGATGTGCCAGAGTACGGTAACTTATTAGCCGTGACGTTGTACGACGCGCTCAAGATTCAGTCGCAAAATGACAAAGTTAAACTTTTGGAAGCCAAGGAGACGGCATATATGAAAGGTTTCTACGAGGGTGTTCTGTTGGTTGGCGATTACAAGGGACAGAAGGTCCAAGACGTCAAGAAACAAGTGCAGAAGAAGCTGGTCGACAGTGGGAAAGCTGTGATTTATTACGAACCTGAGAAGACTATAATGTCAAGATCGAACGACGAGTGTGTGGTTGCCTTGTGCAATCAATGGTATCTCGACTACGGCGAGCCGAACTGGAGGAAAGAGGCCGACAAGGCCCTCGCGAGCCTGGAAACTTTTCACGATGAAGTACGGAAGAATTTTGAGACATGCCTGGACTGGCTTCACGAGTACGCGTGCTCCAGAACTTACGGCCTCGGTAAACGTGTTTACTTTTTTCACTACATTCTCAATTTAAGGGGCTACATCCACCAAGAGGCCTGAAAAATGGCCAAATTTTGATTCTTTTTTCTGGGCAACGGTTGGTGAAAAAGATTCGCATTTTCTTTTTAACACAAAGGTACACATATTGAGTCTTTTTAGGAACATTTCAATGAAATTTTCAGGGCATATAGCTAAAAGGTGATACCATCGAATAAAAATATTTTTGGAACATTTTTTGACCCACCTAGGTAGACGTAGCCCGTTAAAGAGATCTAGGAAATTGCGAGGTAATTGTTAATCCTCAATTTTTCTTCTTCAAGGAACGAAGCTTCCCTGGGACGAGCAATGGCTCATAGAGTCACTATCGGATTCAACTATCTATATGGCTTATTACACCGTCGCTCACTTGATCCAAGGTGGCACTTTTAAGGCCGATAAACCGAACGCTCTAAGTATAAAGTACGCGACATTTCGATGTACAGTATTGTACACAATTTAGAGCGACAAACAAATGTATATCGTCGGCTTTTCGGCATAGGGCCGAAGAAATGACACCGGAAGTCTGGGACTACGTATTCTTCAAGAATAGCGGATTTCCCAAAACGACGATAAAGAAAGAAGCTTTGGAGCTCATGCGTCGAGAATTTCACTACTGGTACCCGGTGGATCTGAGAGTCTCGGGGAAAGATCTAGTGCAAAATCATCTCACTTTCTTCATCTACAATCACACCGCTATATGGCCCAAGCAACCGGATATGTGGCCAAAGGGGATACGAGCTAACGGCCATCTGCTCCTCAATTCTGCAAAGGTACTTTTTTATTCCGGCGAAAAACAACGAAAAATTGATCTACTCGTTGAAACGCCTAACTATCCTGCTTCAACGCACCTCACCAAAATCCTCAGGGCCGTTTTCAAGATCAAGTACCAGAATCAAATCCAATACTCCGAGTGTCATACGTTTTTAAAAATATCCTCAAAACTCTAATGAAAATTATAACGAAAACGGAGCGAATTCTTTCAGATGTCCAAGTCGGAGGGCAATTTCTTGACGCTCGCCGAGGCGGTGCAGAAATTCTCTGCGGACGGTATGCGGCTCTGTCTCGCGGACGCCGGTGATTCAGTTGAGGATGCAAATTTTGTCGAAACTATGGCGGACGCTGGTATCCTACGACTGTACACTTTTATCGAGTGGGTCAAGGAAGTATTGGCAACCGAAAGTTCCTTCAGAAAGGGAGCACCCGAAACCATCAATGATAAAGTATTCCAAAGGTATCGCATTGGTTACGAATTTCATCCAAGATATGAATAATCGCATTATTTTCTCAATTGATTTTTCAAACAGGTCGATTGAAAAATGCTCTGAAAAAATCCGTTTATGCGTAACGTTTCTAGCAAGGCTGTGGTGCAAATAATACTGTATTTTCACGAGTTCCTTGCTGGATTAAATATCTGCATTCAATGAACAAATATCGCCGTTCAATTACGTTTGCAGCGAAATGAATCTGAAGATAAAAGAAACCGGCGATTACTACGCGAAGATGTTGTTCAAGGAAGCACTGAGAACAGGCTTCTTCGAGCTTCAAGCAGCCAGAGACAAGTACCTTCAACTGAGCGCCCTCGAAAAAGTCAACTGGGATTTGATGATGCAGTACATCGAACTTCAGACTGTGTTGCTGGCACCGATATGTCCCCACGTGGCGGAACACGTGCGCGAAATAATAGGAAAGGATAGCGCGCTGAATGCTCGTTGGCCCACGGTCGGTTACATCGACGAAGTTCTCGTCAAATCATCCCAATATCTCATGGACGCCGCTCATTCGTTCAGGATTCTACTGAAGAATCATTGCACGCCGAGGAAAGCGGGTAAAGGGAAACCCGACGAAAAGCCCATTGAAAAGCCGGACGTCGGCACGATTTGGGTCGCAAAAACTTTCCCAACATGGCAGAGCATTGTACTGACAACGATGAAAGAACTCTACAACGTAAGTTTCATACGAAAAACGTTACGAGTTTTTTGTTTTCATTCGAAATTTCGCATTTGCCGATTCGCGATTGGAAACCGAAAGAATTCACGAACAAATATAATTGTATTGCAGAAATATGAGAAGAATCTACCAGAGAACAAAGTTATCGCAACGGAACTGAGTGGAAAGAACGAATTAAAGAAGTACATGAAGCGCGTAATGCCTTTCGTTCAAGCAACGAGGGAAAAGATGGAAGTGGTTGGTCCAGCCGCGCTCAATCTTACTCTCGATTTTAGCGAAGTCGATGTTCTCAACGGAAGCATAGACTACTTGAAAAATACCCTTGAAGTAAGTGCCGGAACTTTTCGCAATAATATACTCATATATACCGACGACAAGGGCATTTGAAAAAAAAATCAACGTCGGACACGCGAATAGTGACGAAAGTAATGTTTATATTTTTCGTACAAAGTAAATCGATGCTCCAAATAAGCAAAGGAACCGAAAAATGACAATTGTACATACTCAATGCGTTCAGTGTCGTACAATTTGATGATTCGATTTGCTCGCAGTTGGACTCGATCGTGATAAAGTACTCGGACGGAGCGCCGGAGAGAACGCGAGAGGAATGTTGTCCGGGCGAGCCTTACATGAGTTTCTCCGCGACGCCCGGTGTCCTCGTTACGGCGATTAATCCTCAGAAGTCCACGGGACTCTTCAGAACGTCCGTTAAAGTTTGCAGCGGCAACACTGCCGAGGTGGTCGTGTCGAAAATCGTAAAGGACAACAAGCACATCAAAGGTACGCGGTATTTTTAACAATATCGATCGTACCATTTGTCACGATAATTACATCGCTTCGATTGATCCGTTAGATGCAGCCTCGGTAAGACTTTACCGACACATCGATCCAATTCTCGGACCCCGTACAATTCCGACTGCTACTGACATGTTCAAAGGCAAAGTGGAGATTCCATCGAAGGCTGTTTTTCACGTAAATTTAGATACCAAATTTATCGAGATTCGAATCACCAATGACGTATACGAGATAGGAAACGAATTGGTATATTTTGTGGAGGACAGAGTGTAGTTTGAAGCCCGAGTTGAATAATCGGCGAAGCGAAACGAAGGTGGGGGAAAAAAAGCAAGCTCGTTTGCAGCGTTTATACGTGACTTATTGAATTATTATTGCGCATCTTGAAATGACGAGGGAGGCTTGGATAAAAACGTTTATTCCTGCTGTCCTTTTCCTTTCCACGTTTCACAAAGGACGAAAATAAAAGCTCTTCTTTCATCAGTCGCAAGATACAAAGGCACGAAGCGTGAAAGCGAAAAATGCTCAACGTTGCCAAATCCCTGGGAGATTGCATCACAGCGGCGTTTCTCTCTCCTGCGATTGCCACATTTCGATTTGGGCTCGAATTTTGGCGACGTCTTCGGCTCTCGTTCGACAACAACCGCCGATGTAACGAACTCCGAGATCGAGCCACTCGTGAACGAAATCGGCTGGTCCGACGCAGTCAGGATCCGTCTTCTTCCATCCTTCCTCGGCGCTGTAGACTTCGCCGCTGTTCGGATAAACGACGAGCGGAATCTCCGCGCTGTCGTCGTCGTTGATGCCCTGCAGCAGGGACGTGACGATTTTCGGCGAGAGACAATTAACACCGACAGCGATAATTTGTCCGGGCAAAGAATCGCGGTAACATCGCAAGGCTACGTCGCGAAAGTTACTACCGTTCGCGAGACTGGCGCCATCTTTGTCGCAGGAGAAGGATAGCCAGGCTTTCGCCTGGGAATAATTCTTGAGCAAATCGACGAGGGCGATGGCCTCCTCCTCGCAAGGAATCGTCTCGAACGCCAGCAAATCGACACCGGCCTTCAACAGAGCCTCGACACGTGGCCTGTGCCATTCCATGAGGAATTCCTTCGTGACCCGCTTGCAATAAGCGCCCGTGTACTCGGAACAGTCGTGTAGAGTAGCGCCGTAAGGACCGCAAGAACCAGCGACCAGAGGCTCTCCGTTGACGACTCTTTTGCCACGCGTTTGCTCCTTGTACGTGTCGATTGCTCGTCTCGCGAGCTCGACCGCTTTGCCAATGAGATTCAGACTTTCTTCCTCGCTCAGTCCCAGGTGTTCCTCGAAGCCCCCTATCGAGGCTTGGTAGGTCGTTGTTTCGATTATGTCGGAGCCGGCGCGCAAAAAGTCCAAGTGCGTCTCGTAAACGGCGTTAGGATCCGTCGCGAGAAATCTCGCTGTCCACAGCGGATCGCCATCCGGATTTTTGCCAACGTGGGTTGATATCTGAGTCGCGAAACTGCCGTCCAACAGCGATACCTTTGACATCACGATGCGATTGTTTGCGTGCTTATCGGGGCTACTGTCGCTCGCTTCTCAGCGCTATACGATTGCTCGTTCGTGATTGGCGAGAATTACATGCCACGGACGCCACGATACGTACTGACGCAAATCTCATATCGAATTGACGAAGTACAGTGACACATACCGCAAAACCGCAACACGGCGCAGCTGACGAGTTTTCGAGGTGGGGAGACGTGTAGGAAACTCTTCATTGGCTCGAAGGAGAAAAACGTGGAAGCCCGACGCTTCGCCATTGGCTCACGGTCGTTTTTTTTCGCATTACGTAAGCTATGATAGTCCCGCCTATATATGAACGTACAGTGGAAGCTCTCGCATTTTACGAGGATCGGAGCATGTCGACCCTTTATGTGGCCAAGCGAGTGCGTCCCATACATGCTTTGATTCGGCGCATAAAACGAGGGCTTCCACTGTACTTAACAGTAGCATCGTCTACTAGTGTCAATTTCATTTATTCAAATCGCTGAAATAAAATTTCCATCTCCAGCAATTTACATTTAGAAGATATCAAGGAAATGGAGTCTTCTTAAAACGCAAGGGAGAAATTCCTGGGTGAACGCGATATAAATATCATTAACGAATTTACGCTCACTTGCATTCGCGAAAAATTATAGATTATTATTATTCGGAGGAAAAGAATTGTTTCCTGTTTGTGCTACGTGTTTCTTTTTCTTCGGACAGTGCGGTGATACCACTAACGCCTGTATAAACATTTCTCTCAAGACGCATTCTCATTGATATAATTTATGTAAATATGAGGCTCTATGTTATTTGAATATTGTCCATTATGCTGATTTAAACAATTGTCATCGTCCTCAATGTACAAAAGCCGTATGAAAGATTCTTTTAAAAATTCGAACGTTCGATATTTTCTTCTGTTACAAAATTCCAGACGAACAATCGATATTAACACGTAAAATTGAGGCGGGACACCACGGTGACGGGTAAGAAAATCGATTTTGATACGCAAAGTTGAGGCGGGACACCACTTTGACGGGTAAAAAATCGATTTTTTTTCGCATTTATCCAAAGTATACATATTCCAGAATATGTGGAAAAGTGTTCAAGTTAAAATATTGAAAATTGACCAAGCTACGATTTACATATGCTAAAACTTTCAATAGCGTTTTTCTCGACCTAGCCGGAATCATAACGCTAGTTATAATTGTCCGATTTTCAATTCTAAAAAACCAAACTTCCGTCATTGCAGTGCTCATCGCTGCACATAGCCGTTTTATTTTTATCTGGTATTTTTTGAGCACCCGAATATAAGTAAAAATTTCACCAAAATGACACTTTAACAACCGTCATTTTGTGACTTTTTCTCGAAAAACGGCTACGTACAGCGCGAACTACATTTACATAGATAATGACACTTTTATTTTTCAGACCACGATTGTCAAATTATCGATCCGGTCGTTGAACCAGATTTGTTACGCAGAGACTTTATTATACCTCAATAACGTTAATATTTAACTTGAAAAGAAAATAATTTACACGATATACGTTCAATGTAAGCTATATAACATACATTTTTTCCATATACCAGATAAACAATCTAGTAGACGCCAAAAATTCGGGAAAAACGACCTTTTCGGCCCGTCACAGTGGTGTCCTCCCTTATTTTTTTTAAATACGCAACATAGCGGAATGAAAAAGATTTCATCGTCTATGACTTGAACCTGCATTGTCAGACATTCAAAGTTTTTATTGCCCGTTCAGTCACCCACGGTCCAAAAAACACATCTCGCTTCGCAGATTACCTTCGAACGTACTTTTAAATTAATTCGTAAGACACAAATTTTTAGCCACGTTCGCATTCCCCAAAGTCGAAAAAGTCTCGCGGGGACAGTCCGCACGATTAGTCGCTCGTTTAATATTTCTTTCTCCGGTGATATCCCCTACCGCGACCGACGGAAGGCGAAAATGAGCGTTTATCAAATAATCGTCCATTACGATACAATTGTACATAATTCACGCGGCATTGGATTGCCTCTCTTCGCGTTCCTTCTTCCACTCGAGAACTTTGACACGTATTTTCGTAACGTCAGCCGCATAAGTTCTACAACACCCACCGACGTAACGAACACCCATGTCCAGCCATTCGTGTACAAAATTTTCCAGCGGACAAACATTGTCGATGTTTTTCCATCCGTCGAGAACGGTATAAGTCTCACCGCTGTTCGGATAGATTACGAGCGGTACAAAGTCCTCGCTCCCGGCGCTGTTGATATCGCGAATGAGGGAGCTGACGCTCTGCGGAGCGAGGCAATTTATACCAACGCCGATAATCTGTCCGGGCAAAGCGTCCTTGTAGCATTTAATCGCAATTTCTTTGAAAACACTCCCGTCGACTATGTGTTTACCGTCGGTTCGACAGGAGAACGTCAGCCAAGCGCGAGTCTCTGGAAACTCCTTGAGCAATTCGACGAGTGCCTCGGCCTCCAACGCGCAGGGTATCGTCTCCAAAGCGAGCAGATCGACGCCGCTGTTAACGAGAGCCTCGAAGCGCGGTCTGTGCCAATTCTTCATCATCTCGATGGTCACGTTGCTCGCGTATTCGCCGGTATACTCCGATCCATCGTGAAGCGAAGCACCGTACGGTCCGCAGGAACCTGCTATCAACGGTTCCTTATTGGGCACATCCTTCGCGTCGGCAATCTCATCGGTGTATATCTTCACGGCTCTCTTCGCAATGTCCACGGCTTGGCTTATGATCGCCAAACTTTCGGCCTCGTCTATACCCAAATATTCCATAAAACCAGTCACGGTTGCCTGGTACGTGTTCGTCTGAATGATCTCGGAGCCGGCACGCAAGAAATCAAGATGCGTCGATAATACGGCGTCGGGATCGGTTACGAGAAATCTCGCCGTCCACAATGGATCCCCGTCTATTCTCTCGCCAACGTGAGTCGACATCTGCGTCGAGAAACCACCGTCCAATATTGTCACCTTGCTGCTGCTGCGGCTGCACATTCTTCCTTTTTCTATTTCGGACTGACACGCGGTGGCCGACGTCAAGCTCAAACCGAAGACAACTGAGCTTGACCTTTGCGCGGCTGAGTGTTTCATATTTCAAAGCCCGAGCTACTAAGATCATTGCACAGCTACAGCTCTCCATCTATATATATATATGTATATGTATATCTTTTTATCTCGTACTTCTGGGAGATACGCACTATAATGCTGCGGGCGTGGAAAGAAATGTGCAAGTGGTGAGATAAATGTTGTTTTCTGGGTTCACAGTTTACACAAGTATATCACGTTCACGATATATTTAAAGATAGTTCGATTGTGACTTTGAGAGGGGACCAGAGTTCTGCAGACATTAGCCAAATTTATTGGCGGGGCACAAGCGTACACATCTTTGATTGAAAGTGCCAAGGCAAAGTTACCTTTAAAGAGGTAGCGAAGAGAATTGTGGGAATGGCTTGAAAAAGTGAGAAGGCGTAAAAGTCAGTAACGTAGCCGTAGCTATGCGAGTTTTTTTTTTTCATTCGCCAATTCGTATGCGTGTATGCATCTTTTGCGATATGAGCTCAAGGATAAAGTTTAAAAAACGTCAAGATATCGATAAGTGCCAAAAATAACGAGTTTCGGCAGGGTCGAGTTCAGCGCGCAGCACTGTCACTGCTCGTTGAGCGCGCCGGAGTTTGATAAAAGTGAGACAATAATAGCATTCGATACAATATGATATAATTTATTGACAGTTATTGTACATTTACCGAATGTCATGCCCATGAGACTTTTTGCTTTCCATCGACGAGAGGTCTACAAATATTTACGATTCGCAAGAGATTAGTCGCTTATCTTCAAACCCTAACGGTATTATTGATACTAGAGCAATTCGTCAAAGGCCACACTGAATGTAATCCGGGCGAGGGTAAAAAAACAGTGTCTGCGACGCAATTTCGAAATCTCACAGTGATTAGGTATCACGTTCCGAATTTTGACCCAGGCTAACACTTTTTTTCTCCTGTAACGAAAGTGCAGAATGACGAAACAGTTGGCGACTGGAAAAAAAAACACGTGACTGACGAAATTGACTCTAGGCACAGCTCGGTTTGTTAAGAATCGTTTGATTTTGCATTACGACAAAACACTGCAAAGCAATAACATGATTTTTTTATGAAGAATATTCAATTAAATTTATCGATCCAAAAATATTTTACGAACTTTGATTACTACCCTTGGGTAGAGTTATTTTTATCTGCGATTATAGACTACGACGGAAATTGTGTGCGAATCGGAAAATACGATGAACGTTAGTTATAATCTACCCACGATTAGAGAATGATTTTTTTCCAAATCCATCGACCGATAATAAACTTCGGTTTAATTCTAAGACGAGTAACGGTATGAAAATATGTACCGTTGCCCGCTAAGCATCCCTATGATGTTACAATATCCCAGCTGCAAAATACGCAGCGGCTGTAAAAATTCATTTGTTTAATAGTATATTTACATGAAAATTGAGTACCGACGGTACGGTACAAATTGCAAATAAATAGTTATATCACAAAATTTATCTGACCGTGCGACGAAGAATTTGAACGTTCGCTTAACGTTCATGCGCGCAATATCTGACGTTTGGCTCGTCTCATTCGATTTCACAATGAAAATTAATGTAAAAAGCGTGTTGACAAAAGTAATTGTTCGAATCTCAATGTGGTGTTGCCAATTAATAGAGGTTAGTTCTAGGACCTTTGGTTAATTCGTACTCCCGCTCCAACGCGTCATCTTTCATCTCAGCCGGATTTTTCGACGATACTAGGCTACGCGAAACTCAAAAAGTGTACAAAAATCCTTCATACTTATGGCAGAAAGTCTTTTCTGCCTGATTCACTATGATTCTTGCTACGACTCTTCAGGACCCGCTCCTCACTTTACGAAAGCTCCGAGGACAAAGGTTTTCTTTCAACTGTGCGACGTTACACAATGCATTGTAATTTTGAGTGTACTTAACGACTATGAGCATTATCGAACGCTGTCCGAGCTTCCACATAGACGCTTCTAAATGCAAAAATTCTATCGGACACTTCCTAACGGGAACCATTCGACCGTTTCGTTGGTCAAATCGAGACGACCAAGTGGCAAACGTATGCCGCCGAGAAATTCATTTTCCTGCAGAGTGTCGTGATTCCAAATAGTCGCCTCGAGCGTTCGGTCTTTTATAACGTCCAAGGGCATTCTGTACTCCAGCTGGACAGAAATACAATAATTTACAATCACGTACAAAAATAAAAGAGACTACATCAAAAAATGTATATATATATATATATATATATATATATATATATATATATATATATATATATATATACAAAAATAAGTCGGAAATGACTATGAGAAGAAATTTGTTGTTTACCATTTCCATGAACGAGGGGTGACAATTTTTTTTCACTACTTTGGTCTTTCGTTTGGTCGCCTTGGTCGGATCGGGCTTCAGATACACCTTGACGTAGGTATTGGGCTCTTGAGCATTGGCAACTTTCGGTAGACCTCGCGCATGATGGATCATCACCGACAATGTTCCACGCGTATAATGGAGAGACAATTTAATTTGTCCACTTTGAACATTGTCGCGAATTCTTTTCTCAGCCCACCAATTGCCAACTGCGCGAGATAATCCAGAAAATAAGATCGATACAGGATTTTCAAAATAATTCAAACTTGTTGTAAGACTGTTACGACAAAAAAACCGTAAAGCAAAGGAAACCTCACGAGTATACGACGGTGAGGAGATGAAACGTAACAATATCTGCATCAGTGACAATTAAGCGTATTACCTTTGACTTTTCTCAAGTGTATATCGGCATTTTGTTGATCACGGAGTAGAGGATGAAAAAATGTGTATACCAAATCACTCTGAGATATTTCGGGAGCCATTTTGAACAGACTCAACAAAAATTTCTCTATGTCGGCTCGTCTTTTATCCGCCACCTGTTTGATATTCGATCTTCCAACGCTCATGCCGTTTGGTAGACTGAAAACATTTTGTTGATTTAATTCTTCGAATGTTCATTTTGAAACACACAAAAGTCTATCTATATGCGAGCCTGAAGACGGTGACATCGTTAATCGGAAAATTATCAGTCAATTGATCTTTTGATAAAGTTCAATAATATCAGGAAATGATAAGACCGGCAATACCGTGTCTTTCCCGCTGAGAGACGAACATTTTCACCCGATGACTTGTCTCGGTTGGGTCTCAATAAAATTCATTATTGTTGGGTGTTGATGCATTCTTAGATATTGACTGGACGATTTGCGCGTGCAATACACCACTCGATATCGCGCAATTTCGGCTTTATTTCGCGACACAAATCAGCGATTTTGCGATTACGTTGCGATGGGAAGATAACGTTGTCGAAACGCTTACTTTCGTGGTTCCACGAAGGGGTTTTTTAGATTTTATTTTGTTAAATTTCTGCTCGTTGGACAAGTGAGTCTTCGAATTGAGAATTGTTTCTCGAGCGATGAACGTGTGCAGTTGAAATTCGTTGCGGTGTATTTTATTAACGGACACACCTTTCATGAAGTTTCACGGAACGGGGTATGATAGCCCTCAGATAACGAAAAAGATATACATCGACACTTATCGACTTTGTCGGAAAGAGCGGCTCATTCGTGACCACAACGATCAGGAGGTAACATCTAACGAGGAATATGAGGTGAGTTCAAAACTAACAATCACCAAACTGCTTTCATTTTAATCATAAAGTATAATAACACTTTTTAATTTCTTTACTTTGCTCCCGTATGTTCTTCTTCACGGATTCGACGAATAAAACTACTTGAAAATAAGAATTTTAAGCAATCTTTAACGACGGATATAAAGTAAATTGGAAACTAACTGAAAGCAAGTAAAATTCGGTTGACAGCTATAAACAAAACGTCACCTGCTGCTATCCATGTTGGCGTCAGTCAACATGTGGCACACATCTTACTACATTTTTTTTAACAATTCTGGAATGCCAAGAGATGAAGAAAGCAATGACTTCGTCAGTAGCGACGTTTTTTGACGGAAAAGAATGTGAATTTTTCGTTTACGTTTCTCGAGAGAAAAATGAAATGTTTTCTGAAAAAATCACAGCCTATTTTTGGCAAAGAATTGCCGGCTTTGAGAAGCCGTGTAATTTCAATCTTCCTTAATACGACATACCGATAAAAACAGGTTTTTTTCAGATGGATTTGAAAATCTGATAAATCGGTAGTTTATTCGTTTGGGCAAGATTCTCGACGGTCTGTACGAGCCGCTTTGATCATGGGTTTAAAATGGTTTCGGGCACGTCTCACGATCAATCAAAATCGCAAGAAGAGTACAAACATAACAAGCGGCGCAGGATTTTACCGTCCAATGTCTCAATTCGATACGAACGTACAACCATCCCAATCCTCGTTTTCACAAGAAACGCGTCCCACTCGGGATCTACATTCGGTGCCAACGTCGCCCGAAATAATCGCCCATAATCCAATGGCAGGTTTGAACAATCAAAAAATCGAAACGTCCGAGGTTCCAAGAGACATCGTCTCGAGACCGCGAGAACAGTTGGAAATGCGCGACGACGAGGAGAGTAGAGCGAACGAAGAAATCGAATCTCCCGATGCTGATGGTCCGAAACATTTACCTAGAGAATCGATAGACCTCATGCGCGATGGTACCGCTGAGGGCACGTTTCATCGAATAGGATCGAGATCGCTAAAAATCGATTTTAAGAGGAAAAAGGCACGAGCTCCGACTCCGAAAATGACGAGCAGCAGTGCCGAGGCTGGTGAACGATTCATCACGTTTGGGAAAGGCAGACGATCGGATGCCAGTGAGATTGAAATTTGATCGTTCGATTATTCCTTCAGTTTTCATTTTTCGCGAAAGAAAACGCTGTACTTTAAAGAAAATTGAGAGCCAATGTAGGATAAAGTTGCAAGAAGAAAATATTGGCAAATGGTCTATATCACTTTTCATCAATGCCGATTTTGTTGAAAATTGACCCCGTCATCGAGATGTCGATCTCAGACGTTAAAAGCCAAACTCGAAGAAATTTTCAATTGTCGAACTTTAAATAAGTGTAATAAGAGGACGCCTGTGATCGGTTAACAATTTCTATTTCCCCAAAAATTTCGAGCGCGTTTCACGGATCCAAATTTATTTTGAATCGATTTTAATAGTGCACCAAAATGTATTACTGTTCGATTACACGAGAATGAATTTAAATTTTCGGGTTTCATATAATTTATACGTTTTGTACGGTTTCAAATTGTGCAAAATGTACGCTATCCATTTTTAATATTTTTTTATAAATAAGGTAGAGGCCAAAATATTCACCGTTGAATTGTATAAAAGTACGTAGAAGCTTTTGAGTAATATTGTTATGATGTTTAATTCTAGTAAACGCCAGAACCCCTTTGCAGATAATAATTATAGTTCAACCGTGTCCCGACAACCAAAACAAAAAAAACAAGAAAATGATTAATTTATTATACAACAAGGGAAACAAAATCTCTCAATAAAACAATTCAGAAACGCCTGATAAATTGAACATTTCCGAGCTTATTTCCAAAGTCATTTCCCGTGATCATACTCAGGCCTTGAGATGCTTACATCCGGAGCCAATTTTACAAAAAAGGTAAAACATTGTGACGAGGAGCTTTACGTAATGTTTCTTCGGTTTGTATGACAAATGGATTCGACGGGTTGAAACGTAATAAAATTATACCGTTCGCTTACCTGGCCACCTTAGCGAGAGGGAAGTGAATGCATAGTTTCTGATAAAATTCGCAAAACTCCTTGTACGATCGAAAGAGATACGTAGGATCGGGCTGCCCCTTTCTCTGTATCCTCAATATGTACATATAATACTTCTCCGGATCGTAGCGCTTCTGATATCCATGAACTTGCACACTCGTCAGTTGTCCCTCTTGTTGCATTCTGCGAGGGAAAAAAAAACAAGCACTCCGTAATAATATTTTTTTCAACGTCTAGATTCCGATGAACGACTGTTCCGTACGAATGTCGAGACTCACGTGTACGTGCGCGGAATAAATGACAAGAGTTCTCCGTCGTTGTGTTCACCGCTGAATCTCAACTGTGCGAGATTGTGAAGGAAGAAATTGAACTGGGTGAACCAACTTTTGAGCGAGCTCTCGATCATTCGTGCAAAGGTCGCTGCAGCTTCGGGATTCGTTTGTCCCGGCAACAATGCTTTCTGCACGTAACTAACGGCATCCATCGTGACGCCGGGTATTCCGGACGAAGTCATCTGTGGATTCGTATAATCGTTCATCTTCGATTTGTTCAAATTTTCTCGCACCTCGATTTCGCTAGTCTTTCCGTTTTTTTCAGCATCGAGGGTGCGAGTTTTTGTCCAAGATCGCGAATATCTCGTTACAATCACGCCTTCCATATTCACTTATTTTTCGCTCGATTTATACGGCTTGCAAGCGTGTTATACTCTCGCCGATATTTAAGCGGCAACTGAGGCACTATTGTCGTAGCTATCGTGCCGGCCGCGCGGCCATAAATGCGTACTAATTAACGAGATCTCGATAAAGGGCTTGAAGAGCGATAGGAATGGCTGGGGTTACGATAACGCGACAGGATGACTCCATCCGCTGTGGTTTTCAGTTTTTTTTGTTTCTTTCTCACAACAATACTTTGGCCGAGCAGTCACGGTCGGTCGTGCGATAAACTCACGCTCTCGAATGTATGATACGATATGAATCTGTTATTTCTCTCGTGAAACATGATATTTCGAAGCTAACGGTTCCATAACCGCAGCTATACACGCCAACTTTCGTCATTGACCACAGCCTTTCTCAAGATTTTCTACAACTCATGATTACATTTCTTTCCCGCAATAAGATAAACACAACTCACCAGTCCGAACAAATGGAGAATCAGATTTCCATGTTTTCGTACGACATTGAACGCCTGACAGCACAAATCGACGAAATGATGAAATTTTGCGGATGGCTTGTCACCACCGTTTATCACGTACGCCATATCGGATGTTAGTACGAAAGGTGTTCGATCCCTGCAACGAGACATCGATAAGTGTGGATATTTCGTTCGATTGTTTCAATAATTACAAAATGCCTCCGATTCTTTCGACGAACAAGACATTGTTGAGTTTCGAATGATAATCTCACCGCTTGAAGTTGCCAAACATCTGAGCATCGCCGAGGAACTTGCCAAAATCGATGTGAAACAAATGACCAGAAGTTTTCAGCATAATATTGTCGTTGTGGCGATCGCATATGCCGAGTATATAAGTTGCGACGCTGTAACCGGCACACGAGGCAGTGAAATTTTCGACGGCTCTCTCGTACTCGAGCTCCGATGGATTATGCTTCGCCAACCACTCGGCTATTGGGCGATCTTTGAACGATCCCGTGAGACCAAATTCAACTTGAATTTTTCGCAATGTTTCCGCGTTCGTCACCATCTCGATTATACCGCGTTTATTGCCCGTTGGTACACACGCGAATGTCACCATTTTCAAATCGAGGCCCTCCTTCAACCAGAGTTTGTCCATTATGCGCACCATCTGAAGGGTCAACATGTCCTGCTGCAAATCGTCACCGACCTGAACAAAAATCGCGAACGAAAAATGAAGGGGTGAATAAAACGTTTTATTTTTTCACTTTTGACAGCCGTCCGGCAAACATTTTACCTTGAATATAGCCGGGCTTATCACGTTGTCACATCCGATAAAATTAATTTTCAGTGGCAGCGTGAACGAAGGAAAGTAGGAGCACGTCTGTACGTTAATGCCGTATGCTTCCCGGCTCGGTGCGAGCGGTAAACATGTACCTTCGTCTTCCATAAGCTGACAATGAATGTTTTGCAAGCCTAGTTTCAGAGATTCCATGCGCAACGAGTCTTTCGTGATCTTAATGTTTTCCGCAACCTCGTGAAGGCTCTGTCGAAACGATACACGATCAGATCGGGATTTGTCTATTTTCCCAAGCATTCTACTGATGAATCTCGTCTTCGAGCTTCGCGTAAGCGACATACCTTGACTAACAATTGTTGCGTGAGAAAACTATTCCTCAGTGCCTCGCCAACGACAGCGAGCAACGCACGAAGCATCAGTTGCAGTCTTCTCTGATACCGCGCTAAGCTGATGCTTTTGTCGTCTTCGGGTGAGGCTTCTGGTGAATTCTAAATTGAGAAAAGATTACAATGAGCAATCGAGAAATGCTGTATCGGCGGCGACGTTCAATACGGAATAAATCGATGCGATCCTCGATGGCGTGATTGGGACAGAAAACACGTTAGATGAGTTGTTGATAATGAGAACCCGACCTGTACCTGGGGACTTTGTCCCGGCAGCGCCTGCGTCAGCAACCAATAAATGTGATGAGCGACCCGCGGCGAGACCAAAGCTCGCTCGAGTAAAAACCTCGCCAACGGCGATGCCTCGTACGTCTCGTGCTTCAGTGCTTGAAGTAATTGGGGCAAATAGTCGACGAGCTCGTCGTTGTTTAACTCGCGGATCCATCCTACTGCCATTTCGCGAACTCTCAAATCGGGAAAACTGCAAACACGCGGAAGGATACGGATGTAGAGTTGATGGAAAACTGCTTCTTATTGATAGGAACACAAATTACCAAGGCAGTAACAACTGCAATGCTTGAACCGGCGGGAGAGGACTCCATATCCTGAGAGACGCGTGGAGATCCGGCAGGCACGCCCAATCCCAACTGTGCGCGGCCAACAATACTTTCGGCAATGCTTCCGGCCTATCGTGCAAATAATGTCGTTTCTCCCATAATATTTCTCTCTCTTCGATCGGCGGTCGGGAAAAAGTATCTTGCTGCGTTATGTCTATCAGCAACTCCTTCGTATTTTGATCGAGAGAATTTATGTCCAACGACTCGACATCGTGATCCCGTAGTTCCCTCGGAAATAATACTCTGCCACCGTAATCGGGCAACTCGATTCCGATAATAGGATTTATGTCACCGTGGGGATGAATGCCCGGAGCTGGAGCAGGACCTAACCTTTTGTCCGCTATCGCTGGCCACAGCGAGAGAAAAAAACTTCCTTGGCTCATTACCCTGGAAGAAAAATCAGGGCTCATGCATAACGATAGAAATCTGCGTCTTGGTTCCTCATCATTTTCGAGATTATACAAATACTCATAAGTGAACGTTTGAATGATAATGCGGAAATACGCATAAACTAATAGCTCTGAACATGAAGTCATGGACAAACAATTATTTGAATAGTCTGAATAATTGGTGAAATAAGATTGCTTAAGTTCTCCGATAAAGATAAGGTTCGTTTAATGAGTCGCCGAAATTATGAAGGAACGACAGAAGTAACATGCTAGTACATACCCATCGTAATCGAAAAATTGTATAGCTCCCCACCCAAGCTCCTCCTTTTGCATGGAACCTTCGCTCGACGTGTTCGCTTCGTGTTCCGAAGGTTGCAAAGTTCGTCCATAAACAACCAAAACCAACCTGGCTTCCCTCGGCACTTGGCATACGCTTATGCCACGAAACTCCAGCCTGGAGCGATCAAATTTTGTGTTAATTTTCTATATCAAGGAGTTAATTTTGTATTCATTGAGAGCGCTACAAAAATAGTGGCGAGTGAAGAGTGAACGTTTTTTTCGATAATAACGGTGCTTCGTTTATACAAACAAAAGAAATTATGAGAGCCATTATTTCTTGAGGGTAGACAACGTAAGCAGCGGATCTTACCAAGTGTTAAACAAAATACGCGGATGAAAATTCGAACCGAGTGTCATGGGATCCGAGAGCACGGGATTGCCCACTGGCCTAGTACCGTGAAATATTTGAGCGGCCACAATGTAATCATCGTGTTTCCAGGCAGCCGGGAGTCTGTGTACAGCGCCAACTCTCACGAGAACCGTATCCAAAACTTCGGACGAGACCATCGTGTCTACAATTAAATTTTTCGTGAAAGAAAACAAAACAAACCGAAGCAGGCATTTTTTCAAATTCCAATTGCAACTTACTCGTTGGGAATTCGCCGCGGGTGTTCAACTGAAAATCGACTCTGAAAGCGTGACAATACGTTTCGACGAGATCTTGAACGGCGTCGCGAATTTTGTGACAGTGCGATGCTATGACATCGGGAAATTTAGTTCTGAGAGTGACGACCGAGTAATCGCCATCCTCGTGCAAAACCTCGGGTTTTTTGCATTCGATGTGCGTCGTGTGAACTTGGGGCAAAAATTGACAGCAGGCATTTACAAAATTGTCCACAGCTTCGGTAATTTCGCAAGTCTCGATGTTTCCCATCAATGCGCATACGGCTTTGACGGCTTGAACTACACCGCGGGGTTGCAATTGCGGTAAGAGACTGGCACTATGATTCGTTGTTGCCAATTGTAGAGCTGCGGTCTCGACACGCTCCATTTCTTTCTCGACGGTTTCTGCAGAATGCCGATTACAAGTACTTCATTTGAATTAATCATGCGGATGAATGGGCGTTTGTTCTTATATTGTGAAAAATTGAAATTATCGCGAGAAAAGTAGCGATTTGGATGAGAACGTACCGAGCAGAATAACCAACGCATCGTATGAAATCGGCTGCCTCGGCTCGTTCGGCAAGATTTCTTCTAACGTGAGCGACTGATCGCGATTATCATCTTGAACCTGTTTCATAATGCAGATACATTATACGTAGGGCTTGGACAATTTCACTGGAAAAGTCTTCCTATATATACTGGGAAAGTCCACCCTATTTATGCGCCGCACATTGTCTGTTTTCGTCTCTTTAGACTTCGTACGTCTTGCAGAATAAAAGGGAACGAAAAAATAAATATTGGATAGATAAAATCGATACTTTACGAGGCTTAACGGGCTACATCTACCTAGGTGGACCAAAAAGATTGCATTTTTCAAAAATATTTTTATTCGATAGTATCACCTTTTAGCTATATTCCCTGAAAATTTCATTAAAATATTCTGAAAATTGAATGAGCTACAGCTTCTAACAGTCGGCCGGGCGAGCGGTAGCAGCACCTTACTTCAAACTCTAAACGCTTCAAACTCGAGAACCACTTGATCGATTAGTCCAAATGTACAGGAGTTACGATGAGAAACATTGATGACGATCTCCCTTTTTTTAAATCGATCTTCATTTTTCAATAGCTACGTAAAAACGACGACTTTTTTCATAGATTCTGTTTGCTCGAGTTTCAATTTGCCGCTCCGTTATTAAAAAATCATTTAAAAAATCGACGGTCGTCAACGAATTGTATTTATTGTTGACTTGAATAACTCGTTTGGATTTTAGATTTCAGATGGACCGTTTAAGCTAGAATATCTGTCGCCAAACGTCGCAAAAAATTATCATTTGCCGGCAGCCATGTTTTTGTTGTTTTTCTGTATTTTTTACTGATTTTTTTAAAAGGTCACAATATATGTACCTTTGTGTTTAAAAAAATGCGTTTCTTTGTCACCAACCGTTTTACAGAAAAAAAAATCGAAATTTGGCCATTTTCTCGGACCTCTAGGTACAAGTAGCCCCTTAACGAACATTCTGATAATGAATGAGCTTGAACACCTACAGTTGATGTATTTGGTAACTTTTATAAAAAATCGTAAACATTGAAAACTTGCCGTTTTCTATTTTCGTCTTACCGTTCGTGCTATAGATCTTTTCATTTGTCCTTTGGTCATTATAGCAAGCTCGATATCTTTTTCCAATTTTATGCACTGGTGTATGTACTCGTATTGCGCGAGAGTCGTATTGGGTGCAAGATATTCAGCCAGTCCCCAGACGCGGAGGCAATATTTGTCCACGTTAACTGTGTCTTCGTCCTCGAGGGAACAAGCAACGTTGAGAATAACATGCTCGACGCTACAATTTACTGCACGTAAAAGAAAAGAATAATTGTAGATTATCCGACGGCTCGATCGATCCCGCATCGGACACAATAATAAGACTCACCATCGCAAGTGAACGTTATGGACGGCATCGGGTCACTGTTACCCGGAAGTTTTGGATAAACGACTAGTTTGATGCTAGTGCCATCGGGATACAAACTTTCCATCATAGGACTTATGATATGACCGATATTTGTACTAGGATCGTTGAACGGAAATTCACCTAAGCAGAAAAACTTGCGCTCAATATTCTTCGATTTCGAATTAATACGAATTTCCTCGCTTTTAAAATAGTTCGTTCCTACCTCGAACGGACTTAATCATTTTGTGAAACGCCTTGAGATCACAGTCGTGCAATGAAGCACGAGCTTTAACAACCGTCACATTCTCATAAAGACGCGTTTGTCTTTTTTGCTGTAATAAGCGAAAGTTTCGTTTTATTCGAAAAGTGCTAGGAAAGATGGTAATAAGTTATGGTGAACAAATTTTGTAAATGCGTCCGAGATCCATATATATATATATATATATATATATATATATATATATATATATATATATATATATATATATATATATATATATATATATATATACATATATATATATATAGTATATATATATGTATATATATACTATATATTTTGTGTCTTTTGCTATATATTTTGTGTCTTTTTAATACTATATATTTTGTGTCTTCTGTAATACTATATATTTTGTGTCTTTTTAAAATTTCAAATTTGCGCTTTTTACATTTACTCGTCTGCTATATATATATATATATATATATATATATATATATATATATATATATATATATATATATATATATATATATATATATATATATATATATATATATATATATATATATATATATATATATATATATATATATATATATATATATATATATATATATATATATATATATATATATATATATATATATATATATATATATATATATATATATATATATATATATATATATATATATATATATATATACATATATATATATATATATATATATATAGCAGACGAGTAAATGTAAAAAGCGCAAATTTGAAATTTTAAAAAGACACTCCTGGAATTGTTGCTTACTCCCTTAAGGGACAACGCTAGTCAAGAGAATTGAAAAAAAAAACACTTTTCCATCTTTAAAAAATTACTTCGAGGTCTTCAGATTTTTGCCTTAATATGGCTCCGTCAACAAAAATAAACGTGTATGGTGTATAATGATGGCTTGGAGTTTTTTGGGTACTCACTCGTCGGTCAAGCGACGTTTTCCGCCTTTCTATAGTGTTCCAGGCTGATGAATTTCTCGGTGGCAGCGGGGGTGGCGCGGCGGGCGAAACTGCCGGCGATTTTGCCGTTTTCTCGACCGCGACGTACACCGGATCAGAGTTAACACTCTCATTTGTGCTATACATGTAATCGAATGGATCGAACGGATCGTAGACGGATCCGCTAACCTGGGATTCGGTATCTGCTGGATAAGAAATTACGCAATAGGAAGAAGCAATCTATGTTCGCGAAAAGAAAAAAAATATGGAACAACACTGACGCGATAAGATAAGAATGTAGGAGAAGCCACTTTTTTGACAACTATACAAATGACGTTTTAATCGAAGGTGACATTACCGTCCTTCGACTCCATAAGATTGACGGCAATGTCCTCAGTCTTGACGAGCAGTGGGTCGAACGCCTCTAAAACGCTAACCCTCACGTTCGACTTGTCCTCGGTATTCTCGAAAACGCTCAGATCTATTAGATTACTATTTGGCTTCTTCTCTATGACTTTCAAAACGTTGAGCTGCCCGTCGTCTATCGGATAAACAGGCTTTGCCGAGTTGACTCCGGACGCGGGTGGATTCACGCCGGGCCTATAATTCAACGGGAGCGGTGGTATCTGTAACAAATGTAATCGATAAATCAAGCGATCACGAATTTTCAAGGTTTCAATGTATGAGGCGATAGGGAATGGGCTAATATGGCCGCTAGCGAGCGTTGCGTGGCTAATCAAGCATATGTTCCTACGACAGTAAACAGTGATGACGATTCGATCGGGTGATGTAGCTACGCACCTCCACCGTTAGCCAAATAAGTGCAATGTTTTTCTCAACCAACACGGACAATAGCTTAATTGTGCACTTGTATTTGCAGTGAAAGTCTACGAGTAATTTGGGGCAATGGAAATCGTGAACTTAGTTGAGTATTCTGCGATTGCTATTGAGGATTTAAAAAAAAACGACCACTATTTTGACCATCGGAATGTGGAGCTACCTTGATGTATGAATTTTCAATTAATACAAATGGAAGGGGAAGACTGGAGAAATATGACCAGTTCTTTTTACGATCGACAATCAATTCTTTAGTGAAGAATTATTCCGTTTGAAATATTATATAAATAAAGCAAACTTATTAATTATACAGAATGTTAATAAGTTTGCTGTTGATATGGCGTTATTTCAACGTAAAGTTATACTGGCCCTTGAGACACCTTGTTCTTTTGATCGTACCTGATGCCTCATTCACTACATTCTTCATATAATTTCACTGTTTTAACGTCGACATTTATAAATAAATTTGTTGACAACATAAAAAGCGACGAAAAAATAGTATGAAGACTCGAATTTCAGAGGAACAAAATTCACAATGCGTTCTCAAGAGCTAATAATATCGAAATATCGATTATGATAAATATAGTTAAATTTCTTGAGTACACGAATAGATATTAATGTATCTACGGTGCAATCTCAAAGAATTGGTCCTTAAGCTCAACCATCTTGCAAATTGCTGCAAATATGTTCAGGACCATTTCACTGTTTATCGAAAATGTATTAAAAACGATTGACCAGCAATTCTCAAGGATTTTGCCAACCGATATGGTCATATTACCCAAGTCTTTCCTAAGTGATGTTTGCTTTCGTTTGTTTTATTCAAGGTACCTGCGCGAAGAAATACTGACTAAAAGTAAAAATATTCCAGGCCGGCTGGAAAGTAAAAAATGGTTCAAAGGTTAATAGTTAAAACCTCTCAAAGATCAAAGCTATTGATAATTGAGATTTTAAGTTTAAGCGAGAACGTCATAAAGGAGAGAATTCGACGTGCCTGTGGGATTCCGTCGGGTATGTTGCTGCTTACACTGCTTGCCCTTGATAATACGGGACTTATTCCGGGTGTTCCGGGTGTGCATGGCGCTGTGGACGCCCTCGGTCCCGGTGACAATGAATGGTATCTAAAGTCGCGTGACTGATACGCAGCAGCGGAACTGTTGCTTCGCGATACCCTCGATGTTCGTCTCAGCAATGACGGATGATTTTCCCATTTGGGCTCTATGGGTGCTTTCCTAAAGGTTATCGAATTACGATAAAAATATTCCACGTTTAGAAAGTTCAGTCAAGCAGTCGGACATTGTTGATCATAATCACTTCAGCAGGAACGTTTTGCTCAAAACTTCTTTCAGACAATTGCGATAAAGAGTTAAAAAAAAAATTACGGCGGCGGTGGCGGTGGTGCCGTTGTACAATAATCATCTAGATGATTATCCTGCTTAATTGGGCTGGTAAAATTTATAAGATCTGTTCCAGGTACAGCTAGGTTCGCTCCGCTGGAGGTTGTAGAATTTCGTCTGCACGGTATCGGCGGTGGTGGTGCTATCATGGCCGTATTTTTTTGTTGACTCGCACCCGGCCTCGGACGACTTCGAAGCTGAAATCTTAAATTGAACAAGGTGTCAAAGCAAGCTGCGACACTTTTGACTCGGCTTTTGTTTTCACATACTTATCGCCGGCCTCGACTACACAGTCCGTCTCGGAAACATTGCTGCCGCACGGGCCGTTGTCTTGCTGCGGCCGGCCATAGGGTACGTGCGTCTGACTCCTACATTCCAATTGTTGTTTTTGCAATTTGAATTTCTCTAGGGCAAGACTCTCCAAGCTGAGAGCTTGAGCTCTCTCGAGGTCCTCTTGAAATTGTCGGTCATAGTCTATCACCGTCTGCCTTTGGGTATGAACGTTTCTACTGTAATTCGACATCTAAAAAGGTAAGCAGATGGACGGGATGAAGTACAACTTCAAAATGATGGAAGAGATCGAAAAATCGTTGATTTAGCAAATGTTTCTTTGCACTCCCATCCTAACGAAATTCTTCAAATTGCAAAAATTAGTGTTGAGTTGATAAAATCTAGTTTTAATCGCGAAACTCTTCACTATTGATATTAATATTGCTGAGTATATACATCGTGACTTTGTATCAAGAATGTCACCATTGACGAAACTGTCACGATTTAAAAGGCCTCCGAGGATAGAGTCAAAGCAAGATCACTGTAGTTATTCATGTACGAAAGATCAAACGAAACGGTATAATTTGTCTATTATCGTGCTACACAGTGTACTTGTAAAGTCGAAAAACAACGATCAACTACAAAGACGAGTTTGAGAGAGCAGCGAAAAGTGCACTTTCAGTAGTTTCGTAGTCAGTTACCCTGGCATTATTATAATAGGATGTTGCGGACTAATTGACGCTTCGGTGGTGTATATAAACCATGAATGTATGTGGTACGTGCGAAATGTTTAACGGGCTGTAACGGTTATTCTCTTCGTCCCCTCGACCATTCCGATGACATCTTGCGTTCACGTATCAACGCACATACTTCCTCTCACCACTTGCCGAGGTTTCTTTTCCATATACACGAAAACAGAAGATACTCCGATACGTTTTATGCTACTGTATAAATTTATCCAAAAACCTCATGAAGTTGGTCGTAAAGTCTTTGTTCTATATCGAAACATTCTGCCGTATTGTTGCTCTCGACGTTTGCAGATTCAATCACGACATTGTTTTTATTTTAGTACCGGTGTAAATTGGACGATCGATTCGTATCGCGTTTATCTCTTATTATTGTGACATCCAATTGCTGCGCAGTCGAAAAAAAAGAATTGAAAAAAGATAGCATCAACGCGTGGGGTAGATCGAGAGGGACTGAGACCTATATGGCGAGATTAGGAACTACGGGGAAGGAGACCGATCGGGATAGGAAAAGTTACCAGATGGATGGTCCCCTGGACTCAGGGTCTCTAGACTCTACTGACCGACCGACGATCAGTAGAGTTACCTTAAGGTGAAGTAAATTACCGACCGAGCAGCAATGAAACGAACGAGACTGATAGCTGAAAATTCATCTTCCAGTTTCCAAAACTAAAAAAGGATATTAAAATTTAAAAAACGCATTTAAGGGTGTACCTCGTAGTGCCATTGCTGGAAAGTTTCCACAGAAAATTCTAGCGTCTCGTCAAAAGTCACAACTCCCGACCTCTGACGGTGGAAGATGTAGAAACTTAGGTTTCGTTGCAACACTAGATGTCGCCACCTGTAATGTTGAAATTTGAAGGCTAAGTCCAAACGAAAACAACGTTTTTGTTCGCGATCACAACACAAAGATTCAGTGTTAGAATTAACATACAAAACACTAAAAATTGACGCGTTCACGTGTTACGTACATAATGGATGTTTATTTACGTGACATGTGGCTGCACGCGCCACAATAAATTGCCAAGGGCAAAAAGCACTGTAGGCGTTGTTGAAAAAGTTTTTATGGTTAAGTGCACTCGATTCGCGATATATTAAAGACAAAATAACGAATGCTCAGCATGGAATGTCTCAAGCGATCAATGAGCGACGATAACCAGCCCATGCTTGTTAAACTCGATAAGGAAAGTTCACCATTTCCCGATATACACGTTGACAAGAGCGAGGTACGTATCCAAATGGTTGTCTCGTTTCGATTCACAAACGTACAAAATAGGACGCATTTAAAACGTCGTTCTGCTCTAACACTCGAAGAGCGTAGAATTTCGCTTCTACGAGAATATGCTTTGTTTCGGATTAATAAATTAAGTACATTGTTAGGGTTGAAAAATTTCGATACCGCGATACTAATTGTACAATTTTCAGTTCAAAATAGGCAGAGCTAAGAGCAACGACGAGGTAATTGCAAATGTACTGATATCCCGCAACCACGCGGTTCTCCGGTGCGAAAAAGATGGCGATTGGACGATAACGCACTTGAGTTCCACGGTAACGCTGTTGAACGATGTGCCGCTGGAACTCAAAGAGCCCAAAGTACTTTGCCCTGGGGACATTATACAGTTCAGCGCCTCCGAAGAATTCAGATACGTCTTCAGGCTGTGTCCAAAATCTCAACGTACCCGAAAAAGACAAAGACTCGACAGATGTCTCATGGAAACAGTTCTGACGCAGCAAAAAACCTTTGCCGAGACACAGGAAGTTAAGAGAAAAGAATTGGAGGAGAGACTGCAGAGCAAACAAAGCGAGCAGATCGAGCTCAAAGCTCAGCTGGATGTACTCTTGAAAAATCAAGAATTGGCGCAGGACAAAACTCAGGATCTCAATAAGGAAATACTGGATCTACAGAAACAAATAAAAGCCGGAAACGACGCCGAATTGAATCTTCAACGATCGTACAACGATTTGCTGTCCACCCTGGAAGCGGAACGGAAGAAGTTCGAGGAACGCCTCAACGACGAGAGGAAAAAATGGCAAATAGCTCTTGATACCAGCAAGCAGGAGAAGGAAAATGTGGAAAAGGAGATGAGAGAACAGATGGATAAATGGAGGGAACAGCAGCAAGCCGAATGGACGCTTGTTATGGAGAATTTGGTGAAACAGGAGAAAAGCGCTCAAGAGAGGCTTCTCAATGAAAAGACGCTGCTGGAACAAAAATTAAAGGAAACCGAGAATGCTCTCAAGGAACAAGCCGCTATTACTGAACAACTTCAGTCCACCGCAGAAAATGGTACTTTTCTTCTAACTCAATGCTTTGTATACCTGTAATGAGTCACACAATTAGTCGAATAGGTTTTCAAACACTGCACAGTAATCGAAAAAATTTATTTAAATATAAATATTGTTGACGATTGTTCAGTAGCTATAGGTAATTTTTTTGAAGATTCTGACTAAGCAGCAAACAGCAATTATTTTTGTTACAATACAGATTATTTATCTGAACATGCTCTTAAAACGTTGTGGACTTTTATGGAGGAGCGGAAATGAGTTTAGAAAATCAATACAGCATTTGCCTAAATCGCAATACCAACTCCGTATTTGTGTCTTCGTTTTGCAGTTGCGAACATGGAGATTTCGAACGGCGCCGTGCCAGATTGTATATTGGTGCAGTTATTGGATGACGGTACCACCGGGCAAATGGAAGTTTTGGAAACCATAGACCTGACGGTAGACAGCCAGTGTCCGTCGGCCAGTCGTGATAACGGGGTTATTACGAAAGTTGGTGACATAATGGACGAGCAATTGACCTGTAGCATTTGCTCCGAGATATTCATAAAGGCCGTCACGCTCAATTGTACCCACTCTTTTTGTCATCACTGTATAATAACATGGATGAAGAAAAAACGGGATTGCCCCGTCTGCAGAGCTGGAATAGTGTCGGTCAACAGATCGATCGTTCTGGACAATTTTATTGAGCAAATGGTCGAAAATTTGTCGCTCCAGTTGCGAGAACGGCGGAAGGAACTGTTGGCCGAGAGAGCAGGTATATCGAGCTCTACATCAATTCTCTAATTCATTCGTTTCACATAATTTTATTCGTTTCACATAATTAAAATGGAAAAGGATCATGTTACCTATTTGATTTCAGCGCTCGAGAAGCCCTTTGTGAAAATAAAGGTTAAAAAGAGAAAGTAAGGCAGGAGTTCTCATGGGCGACGAGATACTGAAGATACGGGCAAAGTATCAGGAGACCGATTTCTATCCTTGTTGGATAGACAAAGAATGCAATGAGCCTATTTTTATACGATTCTAATGAACTCCGTATTGGATGATCCATCCAATACCAAATTTCATTGCATTAATTCTCAAGTACAACGCACTACAAAAGTTAGCCCTACAGAGTTATAAATAATAAGAGTCGAGCCTTACTTTAAGTTATTAATGTATGTATGTCCAAGTAGATTGTTTTTTTTTTATATAAAAATTTAATAATAAATGATAATGACGAGATGGGATGAGCACCTTACAGTGCGTGCTTGTAGGAAAATAAACCCCACACCACTCTCCGCGAGTCCCGCGCCTACAACCGTCATCCCCTCCACATTGCCACTTTCACTTCGGAAATCTTCCCGGGCTGATCTCTTATCTACGCTCGCTTTTCCCTCTCCTTTCTTTACGTGTGATGAACTTGAGCCTCGAGACGACACGAACTTTCGGCCCGACGATTGGTCCGTCGAATTCTATAGGCCAATCGCAATGCTTTAAAGGCGATGATAAGGAATGAATGAGATCGTGGAGTGTGACCTCTTATCGCGTATAATGAAGAGTTCGTTCGAACACGTATTCGTTTATTTCGATTGTTGATCAGTCTGTACGAAACTTCAGCTACTAAATAGCGCAATGAGTTACAGCATGAATCGAATACCCTGGAGAATCCTCGGACTCTTTGGGAAGAATAACACCAAGTATAGCAGTAACGTGAGGACCTTGTCTCATTATTATCCTATAGATGAGCACATCTTCGGTCTGACTGATCAACAGAAGGAGGTTAGTAGTGACACGTTAAGTGAGACCAGCGCGTGTTCCATACGGAATATATGTAAGAATTGACACACTTTCATATCCGTGTATAGTGCATAGTCACTGAAAAATAACGATTTTTCTTCTGGGAAACAGTTGGTGAAGAAAAAAAACATTTTTTTAACACAAAATGCACATATATTCCTTTATACAGTACAGGTACATATAAGCCTTTAAAAAAAATCACTAAAAAGTACAGGAAAACAACAAAAACATGGCCGCCGGCAGATGATGAACATTTTTTCGCGACGTCTTGCGGTGGACACTCTCCAGCTTGAACGGTCGATCTGAGATCTACAAACCAAACGGGTTATTCAAGTTAACAATAAATACAAGTCGTTGACGATCGTCGATTTTTTAAATCGTTTTTTTTTAACAACGTGGCGACGAATTGAAACATGAGTATACAAAATCTATGAAAAAAAGAGTAATATTTACGTGACCATTACAAAAATTAAGATCAATTTTGAAAAAGTGAGATCGTCAGCGATCTTTAAATATTTCTTATCGCATCTCCTGTAAATTTGGAAACAATCTATCAAATGGTTCTCGACATATTATGTCCACCGACTTTGAAATCAGTGTTGTCAAAGCTATAAGGTGATACTACCGAATACAGGTTTGGCTAAATTTCCGAAAGGCGGAAACCGAATTTCGATCTGAAATTTGCCATGCACCTTCCTTATAATATTTTACGAGATTTCCTAAAAGAATTTTTGGCGACCCGCCATAGTTTTCGAGATATCGATTTTTCAAAGTTATTTTTCCACCGCGCTCCTACTATATAGCTGACGGGCTCAGCTCTGGGTATACCTATATATGTTATCGCGCTCTCCGCCTTGTGTGGATCTTCGTCAAGTTTGGGCGATAGAAAGCCTCCTTCCATCGCTGCAGCGACCGGTTACCGAGCATTATGAGGATGTAAAATCCAAAGAAAAATGAAAACTATACAAAATCCCAAAAGTGAAAAACTGGCAAAAACACAACAAAAAATCGAAGCTAGAGGAGCACAAAAATTTGTTTAATCCCAAAACGATTAAAAGTTAATAAATAAACCCTAGAAATCTATCACACCTGCAAAAAAATGAACTGTACAAAAACAAAAAATGAATCTACGATGTTCTGTGTCTATCTCAATATTCCACGCACATCCGAGGTGTCCTGTGCCCATAGCAGTGTTCCACGGACCTCACCAGTCGCACAAAACGAAGAGTGCGATAACATATATAGGTATAGCTAGAACTGAGCCCGTCAGCTATAGATATAGTAGGAGCACGATAAAAAAATAACTTTCAAAATTCGGTATCTCGGAAACTATGGTGCGTGGCAAAAATACTTTTAGGGGATCTCTTAAAATATTGAAAGGAAGGTGTACGCCAGATTTCAGATCGAAATTCGGTTTCCGCTTTTCGGAAGTTCATCGATTTTTCTTTTCAATTTCGTTTTTACTATTGATGTATTTTGCATTCTGCAGCTTCGCTCTCTGGTATTCAATTTTGCGCAAAAGGAATTGGCGCCAAAAGCGGCGGACATTGACAAAAATAATGAGTTCGACGATCTACGGGTGAGTTACTGTATAAAACTAACACAGGCTTCATATGTAGCGATATATATCCCGGAGTACGCAATTCGTTCGATGTGTAGGCCAAAACGAATTAAGGAGTCTTCTCACTTCAGACGCTAAAAGAAGGCTATGTTCATGAATTTTTTTGATAGATTTATATGATAGATATTGATATAAAAGTTACACTTAATAAATACACTTTCGAAATGCATTACAATTTTTTAAAATGTATTGATGTAACCCAAACAAACTTCAAACTTTGAAGGATTTTTTTAAAATTTGATATTTACTATGTTTTTTTTGCCAAAAACGGTGGAAAAACACGTTTTTTTTTCGAAAAAAATGTGCGCCATTTTGTTATTTTCGCATATATCAAAAATCGTATGATATGCGCTATAGCCATTGACATACTAAATCTAAAATTGTTTAATTTTTTTGTTTCGCATGATCCATCTCCGAGATTTCATCAATAGCACAGACCCACAATTTTTTAGGACATCTTTTTAACTACCATTTTCGTCTGTAAATAGTGACTTAAATAAATAAATAAAATTTTTTTACGTATTTCGAAAGTGTAATTATTAAGTGTAACAACTTTTATATCAATATCTATAATATAAACCTATTTTAAAAATTCATGAAAGCAGCCTTTTTAAAATAGGCGCACCGACCTGATTAACGAACGACTAGTGACTGCTCGTGTAGAATGTATCGTGTAAGATGACATTTCGTAAGGCGACATACAAAGATCCGAAATATAAAGAATTATTCGCGTGCATGGAATCACGGACTAGCTAAGACAGCCTAATAGATCGTATCACTTTGAAAATGGTGGTCCTATGGACAAATCACGAAAAATATCTTAAAACTGATAACAAATTTGTTTCCTTAATACATAGACATAATTATGATGCCCACCTGAACCGGTGTGATGGTTTAGTGGTTAGCGTGCTCGCCACTAAACCAGCGGACCGGGAGGTCCCGGGTTCGAATCCCAGTCGCGTACATTTCGTCGTGAAATGTTTTTCTTCGGCATTTCGCGGCGAAATAAGACTAGTTCCACGATTGGGGAGCGAACTCGATGACCGGCTGTATTTGATGTAGGTTTTCCACAGTTTCCCTATACCCATGACAGAAATGTGGTGATGAATATAATACAGAGGGGGAAGTCGGCTGCGGCCGCAAGAGGAGGGGGGGGGGGCAGGGAGAAAGATGGAGAAAAAAGGAGTAAACAGTAGAGGAAAGAAACGGGCACAATGAGGGGAAAGAATAGGTATCAAACGCGAAAAGCGTGTACCTAAGGAAAAAACAATTAAAAAAAACATATAATGCCCACTTTTCTCCAATGACTCTCCCTTTTCAGTCATACCAGCCGTGAAAGTCATCTTTCGTAATTGAAAACACGACACGTAAATTGAACCTGCAATCAATCATGTTCCAGAGCTGTGTAGACAGTATCAAGATTTTTCTGTGCCCAACAACGAATCAAAAGACTTTTTCAATAAAAGGGATTTCGCAAAGTACACAAACAAATGGATGCTATAACTGAGAACTTTTGTTGATGCGTGCGCGTCCGGTGTCAGAAATTCTGGAAGCAATTGGGTGGCTTGGGTCTCCTCGGGATTACGGCAAAGCCCGAGTACGGTGGTACGGGTGGCTCGTACTTGGATCATGTTATCGTGATGGAAGAAATCAGCCGTGCTTCGGCAGCGATAGGTCTGAGTTATGGTGCCCACTCGAATCTTTGCCTCAATCAGTTACACAGGAATGGAACGGAAGAGCAAAAGCTCAAGTATCTTCCAAAGGTGATTTGACGAGTGGAGTTTCTGACTTTGGTATTTTCAATATCTCGTAAAATAAACAATAATACGCTATCGAATGCTGTAAGCGAAAATTGATTTTAACCAAGTTGTGCAACGGGGAACACGTTGGAGCATTGGCAATGTCGGAAACTGGTTCCGGTTCCGACGTCGTTTCGATGAAACTTCGCGCTGAAAAACATGGAGACTATTATCTGCTGAACGGCAATAAATTTTGGATCACGAACGGGCCCGATGCCGATGTATTGATCGTTTATGCGCGCACTGATCCTAACACCTTGAAGCCACAGCACGGTATCACGGCTTTTATCGTTGAAAAGGATATGGAAGGTTTTAGCACAGCGCAAAAACTTGATAAACTTGGCATGCGAGGTTCCAATACGGGAGAATTGGTATTTGAGAACTGCAAAGTTCCTGGTGAGTCTAACGTCCGATAAACGAATGCCATATATTGAGATCGATGGAAATTATGATTCCCAACATTTTAAATACAGACGCGCCAAATTTTTCCTTTTTAGGGTTCCGTACCCAAAGTCACGAATATTTCATTAGAAATTTAATTAAGTTACTTTTCATGGCGGTCCCATAAATGAAAAAGGAGCAGATTTTTTTCTTAATTAATTTTTTAATTAAGAAAAAAATCTTAAGTAATTTTTTAAAGCTTATTGAGTAGGGTGCAAATATGTTTCTTTTTGTCTTCAAAAATAAAGAAATGCGGGCCCTTAAAGTTGTCGGTTTTAGATAATTTTTGTCACGGGGTCTATCTCAAAAACTAAACTATTTAGGAATTTGGAATTTCTATATATTATGTAGCATATATTATATTTAAACAACACATACTGAAAATGCCGATTCATATGGTAGTACACTGAAAAAAAATTCGTTTATCCATCCAAAATTCAGTTGGTTTAACAAATTGTATCTTTAAATACGTCCAACTTGATTTTCGATTGGCATAAAACACATTTTGTCAATCTAACTGATAGTTTTAGTGGTGTGAACTGTAGCTTATTTAGCATGTCTGAGCAACTGTTAAAACAACAACATTTCGAGACAACAAAATGCATTTTGCACATTCAACGATTTTCTTTTCTCAGTGTATATATAATAATTTAGTATATAGATAATACAAATGCCGATTTATAATGTCGTATATATAATAGTTTATTGTATACATAATACAATACATTTATAATGAAAATATAGAAATTGTTGTAATTTAAATATTTACAATACGAAATTACTTATTTTTGGAGTCGGTGCCAGGCCAAGAAGGAAAGATTAACGTCACGGAAGAAACGAGATTGCAAATAAAAAAAAACTGTAGATCGTATATTTCCTTTATTTTTCTTTGCCTCCCCTTTTTCTGTGAAAAATGTGACAATATTGGCAATTGGTTGGTACTAACTCCAAAAATAAGTCATTTGGTATTGCAAATATTTAAATAATAATAATTATATATATTTTTATTATAAACTTACAGCAGCAGTATACTATACAGGTATATATATATACAGGATAGCTAAAGCTTTCTTTAGCTATCATCACCCCATATGGTTTCAGTTTAGTACTATCTCAGAACTAAGACAGAAAAAAGCATCACCTAATTAAATATCTAGTTAAAAAAATGTTATTTGGTCATATGTACGGAACCCTAATAGAGCGAGGCCCGACACGCATTTGGCCGAGTTTTTAAAAGTAATCCTATCGCCAGGCTGCAATTCATAAGATATTCATTTTTTTATAGCTTCAGTGAATATATTAAAAATCGTCTCTCTACAATTTCGGGGTCGGTTATCGACCTAATTACAGATAAAAACTATTAAGATTGCGTATTTTTGTGAAGGAATTCCGAGACGACATACAAAAACCCAATTTCTAGTATATAATAGGGGGAATTCGACAGATTCTAAAAAATAATCAGATTTACATATTTAAGACTTGTAGTAATTCAATGCTCTCAGAAACATTTACGCTTATTGGCCTAATTTTTATGCAATATCAAGTTTAATTTGAGCTTCCGGTATTGGATTTATTACCACTTGCTACGATAAAGAGACGTGGCAGCGAGGCAACAGCTGACTGTAGTCCTAACCTCATCTCACTCATTCGAATTTCCATGCATATTTCATTTTTAACCGAAATTTTTCGCCGACACAAATTTTCCACGCTTTTTGACAGTCGTGGCCCGAATACAATGCTTTATATTTTCCGCACCTGACATTGTTTTGACAGATCGACGTTGAAAAGCGTCCATGTTAAACTCGCCTGGTTGAGTAAAAAGAGATGAAGATCGAACCAATGTTGCCAAATATAAAACCTAGAAATACCGCGCGAATCGTTGGAATAACTAATTTTTCATTTTTCTAATTAAATGTGAACATTCATTAAACAGTTTACACATGGAAAATTTTAGTTATTGCAAATTATTTTTTTGCATATGTTAAAAATATAAAATGTACAAGTCTCAAGTATGATCAGTGGTATGACTAGTGTGAAGAGAAAGGATTACCTTAATGTTCCTTCGTATACCTTCCTTGCTTCTGAGACACATGCCTTTCACTTTAACTATCACTATAAAACTTATCACTATAAAAAAAAACATCGGTCGATATCGGCGACCATATTTTACTTTTAATTATGTTAACATTCACAATTCAATCAAATATTCCGTCTCTTTTATTGAATGTCCTTAAAATGCAAAGTCCACGTATGAATGTGAATAATTGTGTAGTACGATGTTCTAACAAATTTTGATAATGTCCATTCGCTCGTGCAGTTGGCAACGTCTTGGGGGAACTCAACAAGGGAATTTACGTTTTATTCAGTGGTTTGGACTTGGAACGGATCGTATTATCCGCTGGTCCTCTCGGGTAAACCTACTCTTGCGGTTATCCGCCTTCCTTTTCCATTAAATGTTGAGCCTGTGGAACTACTTACTTTTTCGTATTGCAGAATCATCCAAGCATGTTGCGATGTTGCCTTCGAGTACGCTCATACGAGGAAACAATTCGGCAAACGAATAGCGGACTTCCAATTGATTCAGGTATAATCATAAACATAATGATAATTGGATTTTGCGTTAGCAGCGCGTGAAAACAAAAATTGTCACTTAAGGGGTCTTCTCACTTTAGACGCTAAAAAGGGCTGTTATCATGAATTTTTTTGATAGGTTTTTACTATAGATATTGATATAAAAGTTGTTATCTTAATAAATACGCTTTCGAAATAAATAAAATGTAAAAAATTATTTTTTTCAGTCACTATTTATAAACGAAAATGGTAGTTAAAAAAAGTTCTAAAGAATTTTTTTATGTATTTATGTAACCCAAACAAACTTTGAACTCGTTTTTCTCGAAACAACGTTTTTCGACGGCTTGTTGATAAAATCTTCGAAACTACTGAACCAATCCTTACGAAATTTTAACCACATATTCTTTACAAGTATAGCTACAGCGCATATCAAGGATTTTTTTGAATTTTAATATTTACTATTTTTTTTGCCAATAACGATGAAAAAACGTTTTTTTTTTGTTTTTTCGAAAAATGTCTGTCATTTTGTTATTTTTGCATACATCAAAAGTCGCCATTCACATACTGAATCTAAAACCGTTTGTTTTTTTCGTTTCGGATGATCCATCTCCAAAATAGCCTTTTTTAGTGTTTAAAGTGAGAAGACCCCTTAATATTCAGTACAGAACGTTACTACGTGCTATATTGCACTACCGAATGGGGGCACGGTGTCCGTACATTCGATTATAACGTCAGGGATACGTTGGTAATGGCTTCGTTTGGCTGCTATGAATAGAGCGCGCTCTAATAAATCTATCAACTTCCATTTTTGTTTCCTCGTAAACATCTTTGTTGGTAAACAATTTTGTATCGCGATTTTTATGAATTTCATGGATAGTTCAGATTTTTCAACACGTAAAGTGCATACAGAATATAAAAAATATGATAAAATAGCATAATCGATTGAAGGCATTCTCGAAGGACTAACCAGCCTTCCGTTGTACAGGGTAAAATTGCCGATATGTATACGAGTCTGACCACATCTCGAAATTATGTGTATTCGGTTGCGCGAGCTTGCGACGCAGGCCACGGAAATCGCAAGGATTGCGCTGCCGCTATTCTGTACAGCGCGGAAAGCGCGACGAGAGTTGCACTCGATGCCCTACAGATTTTGGGTAATAACTCGATACGTTTACCTCGCTTGCCGAGTCATTTGGTTTTTTTTACATAACTATTTTTTTAAGGCGGTAATGGATACATCAACGAGTACCCAACCGGGCGTCTTTTGAGGGACGCGAAGCTCTACGAAATCGGAGCAGGAACCAGCGAAATACGAAGAATGGTAATAGGCAGGGCCATTGCGGAACAATATTCCTGAACCGTTGTACAGTGCTATTCGATAAGGGCGAAATGTTCCAAATCAACGAAAAATATATATATATATTTGTTTTATATTGTGTAAATAAATGCTTTTTCATTTTGAAAATTTGTCGTGTATTCCGTACTCGACGAGTATATAATGATAAAAAACAATTCTACGCCGAGTCAAATCCTATCCTATCCGTTATTATTAACCGAGACTTTGTCCTTGGAGTGCCATATTTCAGGTGTTTACATTTTATTTTTTTTTAAGGAAACGAGTAAAGCTTTTTGAGTGCGGGTTTTTTCTTGCTTTTATTCATGATATACAGAACGTTAAAAAAAAATTTTTTTTTGAAAAAAAAAAACCAATATGGCGGCCGTTGCAGCTCCGCGAAAACAGGTCCTCAAATCGCGGGAGGTAAACGGCTGACATCACTGCCCCCTCTTTGTTGATCTGAAACACAAATTCAAAGCATATCATCAATCTGTGATCCTTTGGTCATGGAATGACGGATGGGTTTTTCGTTTAGTACAAATTTCGGAAAATGGCGGCAATTAAAAAAAAATCGAATTTTCGCGTTTTTTTCGCATAAAAAGATAAATAATAAATGCAAAAATGTATCTATCGAAAAAACGATCCGTCATTCCGTGAAGACATATTTTCTGAGTATGCTCTCCAAATTTCAGGTCGATATGTTAATTACAGCGGTCAGGAGAATGTCAGCCATTTTTAAAAATGTGTTTTCGAGAAAAACGCATTTAAAGTTTTGTAATGTGTTTACACAAATGTGTTTATAATTACCGCTAATCGGCAATGCCTGGTCCATAGAGGCATCCCTCCTCTTCTTCTAGCTGCTCATGTTGAGCTCAAATTGATTTTTTCAAAATTTCAAGGACAAAGTCTTCCTTAAACGAGCGAAAAGTGTATGCTTGCCCATTTTGTCTTGAAAACGGATGTGAGCGTTTCGATGCATTGAGGCGATCTATAGATTTTCACATGCAAGAGAGCGATTAAGCCAGATCTCGAGTTTCGAAGCACCCGTTTCGAGCGTTTAATAACCCGGTTGATTAAGGGGTCTTCTCACTTTGGACGCTAAAAAAAAGTCATTTTCAAGAATTTTCTCGATAAGTTTATATTATAGATATTGATATAAAAGTTGTTACACTTAATAAATACACTTTTGAAATACATTTTTTAACAATGTTGAGTATTATGTAACCCAAACAAACTTTAAACGCGTTTTTTTCTCGAATCAACGTTTTTCGACGGCTTGTTGATAAAATCTTCGAAACTACTGAACCGATCCTTATGAAATTTTAACCACATATTCTTTACAACTATAACTATAGCGCATATTAAGAATTTTTTCAAATTTTTAATTTTCTATTTTTTTGGCCAAAAACTGTGTCATAAAAACACGTTTTTTTTTTCGAAAAACGTCCGCCCTCTTGTTATTTTTGCATATATGAAAAATCGTATGATATGCGCTATAGCCATTAACATACTGAATCTAAAACCGTTTGATTTTTTTTTCGGACGATCCATCTCCGAGATTTTATCAAGAGCGCCGACCTACAATATTTTCAGGACATTTTTTTTAATAACCACTTTCGTCTATAAATAGTGACAAATAAATAAATTTAAAAAATTCAGGCGTTTTGAAAGTGTATTTATTAAGTGTAACAACTTTTATATCAATATTTATATTATAAACCTATCGAAAAAATTCATGAAAATAGTCTTTTTGGCGTCTAAAGTGAGAAGACCCCTTAAGGGCTGCATTTCCCGAAGCCCCCTTCCGCGCTGCGATTTACAGTTGTCTAGATCGTCCACCGAATAAATACAAAAAAAGGCTCTACCGATCGATACTGTCTTCCATCGTAGACATCTTTGTTGGTGACCATTTTTATTTCGCGATTTTTATAGATTTTATGGAAAATTCAGGATTTTTCAACACGTCGTAAAATGCACAGAGAATATTAAAAATGTGAAAAGTCGTACGTAAAAATATGAAAGCCAATTTCGGGACTCGAAAATGGTAGCGGTGATCGCGGGACGACTAGAGAAAATAAAATTATTCGGAACGCAAGTAAAATGATTACATTTTGTAAACAATTAAAATGGCCGAATCAAGGAAAATTAACTCCTTTCACTAAAAATGAAAATGTAAAAAGGTAATTTTCGCGAATATTTTATGGGAAAACGTGTGTAGGTGTACAGTTTTTTTTTACATTCAAGAGTATAATTTCAAGTATCTTTTACAATTTTTTTATGGAAAATTATTTATAAATGTGATAGAATGGTTTGTGCAGAACGCTGCTTGAAAAACGTCCTTCGTGGTGACCACTGCTGCTCGGAAATCAATCATCCGACGTGAAAAATCAAACGCATTTAAGTTTTCCCATGAAAAGTGCTTGGCCGAAGGATTTAATAAAATATTGATTTTCGGAAATATGGCTGCAGTCCAAAGTGAAAGTATCGAATTTCGGTGCAAACAAAACCCTCTAATTTCGTTGGTGAAAGAAAAAACGATGCATCTTAAACAAAATCCTTCGTTCAACCACTGCTTTTCGAATTGTAAATGAAGCTTATAAAATTCGAAGTTTGATCGGTGCATTTTTGAGACATCGCCATCACAGATCTTGAAGAAGTAATTTTTAGGAAAACGCTTTCAAAAGTACGCCGGTTCGCAAAATCTACCTATAAACGCACATAACTCCGTCAATTTTCGAGAGATCGTCTTGAAATTTTCAGAAAATATTTTTGAAATATATTTCGAGCCTCCATCGAAAAAAAGACATTTTCAAAAACTCGAACTAGAGCCCTTCCAACTTGAATTCCTTTAAATTCCAACTTAAGCCCTTAAAAAATTCAAGTATCCACACTAACGCCTCATATTTACGCCTTCAATAGTGTCGAATTAATGAACTATACATAGGGCATCTGACAATTTCATTCGCAAACTAATATTCCATTATTATTCTGGTACATATCTAAAGATAAATTGATTAGCACTCGTTGATCTTTATCGAGCTCACGACCCGCACGTCTCGAACCGTAATAATAGAATATCGCTCATCGACATGCCAATACACAGTAAGTGCGTTCTTAAATTATTGTATCATCGATCGTCCCTCGATACTGTACAATATCACTGTCAAATGTAACGTCAGGATAGCCAGAGTTTTTCCGGTGATGACGGTAAATAAATATATACCGAGATTAAATGAGTCACTAGAACAGTTAGCTGAGACGAGCCCATGATTGATTAACCTTTAGCGCTATAGGTGGCTAATTTAAGTGTCGAAACGTTCACACCCCTATTTCCCTTGTACTCTCACTTAGAGGCTCTCTCTCTCTCTCTTCGGGGACTTCCTCTCTTCGCGTGTCACAATAAATCTTTCTCCCGCTACTTCAAATCACTTATCGGAGATCCGCCAGAGTAATTGGATCGATCGAGGACTGGACTAAGCGGTTGTGAGTAATACTTTGTTTTTCGGCTCCTGGTGCCTCAGCACGATCCACGGAAAATACGGTGAAGAGGCTTCTCATCGCGGATCCAAAGACAGGGAGAACACGAAGATGGCCCTCAAGTTCTCCTTGGGAAATTATTACGAGACTTATGTAAGTACTTCCGGTATCGAAATCAAATAGCATCATATCAGGTTTCTTATGGCAGGTGTCACATCCTCATAATCCTTATAGAACGAAAAATAGTTTGACAATAGATTTCCATTGCCAAGAGTGAACCAAAAGCAGGTCTTCTGCATTATAGAAAAAGTGACAGGTAATATCAATCGTTTTTTTCGGACTCCGCAGCACCTGTGACTATATTCTTCCTTAAAAATGAGATCGTCGAAGTGCCTCAGTTTAATTATAAATCGAAGCTCTTGGTCCTCGAATTGCGGAGCAGTGAGGTATTCAGGTCGCGCTTTTTGCAGAACGCCCCTGTACGAGTGATCCAACTTCTTACGACTTCTAATCAGGCATTTAATTTCGGGGTTTTTCAGCCCGCAAAGTTTCAAACCAGTAGAAAAATTCGTTGCTGTCGACCATGTCCATCGACTCTTCTTCATTGACCTACTACGGATTCTACTTGTCATTGGCGTCTGTGCTGTGATAAATGCTAGTGAAATGGATTGTCATACATGGGCACTTACTTTTCCTACAATGTGAGGTAGTAACGATGGGGTGTAGGAGAATAAAAATGGGATGAAGGTGTGCTGAAACTTTTATTTACTATTGAGCCCAAATCTAGTTCCAAATAGTTGGATCTAAGACCTTAAATGTTAGATCTCACTATTTTCGGAAGGGGATGCATTTTTCGGGATAAATAAGTTTCGGGCTCTGTGAAATCAAAGGGCGCAGGGTATAAAACTTAGCTTTTGCTCTGAAGCCGAAACACCTTTGGAAATGCTTGATTACAGGCTTTGTTGCCGACCGAGCAAGTTTCACATCGTCTTGGGGGGATGTGAAACAAAAATGGGTGCGGAAGAGATTGCAATAATGGTCCTAAAGGAAAGAGAGAGACGGGCGGAGAATATCTTTCATACGGGCTTAAGTGATATGTCGTCAGTGCCACTAACGTCATCTTCCTCGCACCCATATCCGTTTAATAGCACCTTAAGGAAATTTAATTACACTTGGAGCAAAGTTTCGTTGCATTCGGCTCAGTAGACGGCAGGGGGCATTAAAAAACAGGTAGATGTTCAATACTCTTTTCTGATAAGAGCATTTGGATGTCAAGGTATGGATTTCAAGCACGATGAATATATGGTCTCGCCGAATTTGAATTTTTCTATTAAAAAATATTGATAAGTAATGAAGTTTTTATTATTTGAACAAAGTGAACAGATTTACTGCATGACAAGTAGGTTTAGATGGTACTGACAATTAGGGCGACCTGAAATAAAAAATAATAAAATGTATTTTCAGTGTAACAATAAAACTGTCTTGAAATTTTGAAATTTTGAAAATCACGAAAATAGATCGCTGTAGAAAAAACTTCGATACTCGGCAAAAAAAACAACTTTGTTGATTTGTTATTACCAAATAGACAAACACATCAGAAAGTAATCCGGTCAAATGATAGAACTCGTTATAAGCTATGGTTCGTCCGAGTTCGAAGAGAATCGTACGAATAGATTTTGAGATATGACCTATACCGTTTTATAAAACAGTTTCGCGAAAAACCGCAAATGACAAAAGGGTAAGGTAGCCTTCGCCGTAGCGCAGTGGGCGATCCGACTCTTCACAAACGTCACGATGGCACGGTCAATTTTTCGAATTTATTGCAAAATTTTTATTGCAAATTAAAGTGAAGGGGTTAGGATACTGTGACGACCTGAAAATAAAGCTTATTGAAAAAAAAAATGAGAAATAAGTACCATGATTGAAAAATCGTTTGGACATTTATTTGTATGTACATTAACAAAGTTGTGTGCCAAATTTCATTTAAAAATATTCATAATTAAAGAAGTTATAAACAATCTCGTGAAAGACTTTTGAACGTGAGGGGCTCAACGGTGTACTCGGTTTTGCCCACCGGGGTGAGCCAAAACAAAAAAAATCGATTTGTTTTTCCAAGGATAGATAATATTGGCTAAGACTTGACCGAGAAAGCGTCGAAGAAGACAACTATTATTACACTGAATAAGTATGGCAAATTTCAAGTCAATCCGTACATTAGAAATCAAGAAATCGTGTACACCATTTCGAAAAACATAAGTTTCGAGAAAAACGCGTTCAAAGTTTTACTAGCAGTTCTATTGTCGTAATGATAGTCTTACCTTCAATTTGCGATTCCTGCGTCATATGCAGGTCCTTTCTCTTTATTTCTCCTTGCCTTACCGACGAACGCGTGTTCGTAATTTTCACAGTGGCTCAACTCCTCAAGGTGAGAGATATCTTTGGGCGAGGAAGAAATTGCTGATTTTTATGTTTTTTTAACCCTATGTTGACACACTGGGTTATTTTGACCCGGACGAATATGAAATAAAATGCTCACTTTCCCAAAATTGAAAGTTTTCAATAATTTGTTTACAACAATTTAATTCCATACTTTCCGACATTTAATTATGCAGACATATTAAGAAATGTTTGAACTGCGGTTTTGATTGTTTTCAATAAAAACTGCCCGAAGGGTTATTAATGGCAGATGGATGAAGTACTCACCAGGTTAAATTGACCCAGTGTGTCAAACTCGCGGCCAAATATAAGTGTGTCAACGAAGGGTTAAAACGAAAGATTCCTTCACCATTGTTCACACTTAGGGTGTATTTTATTACTACGTTTGGCTGTTACATAATTTTTCGTATTAATCTTTGAAAATGTATAATCTTTAAATGTAATAAACGGGTTGCGGCGGATGTTGTTAGACGGCGTGAAACGTAGCGTCGGCGGAATTAATCTGAAAAAAAAGTAACGAAGCTTTTTCTTTCATTAACACTCATACGCAGAATATGAACCAAGAAAAAAGGAAAAATGCTGAAAATCGGTAAAATGGTACGCTTTGAAAGAAAAGGATTGAATTTTCCGAAAAATGGCCACATTTTGCAAGAAAAAATTTGCAAAAATGTTTAGGGTCATGTTTTAGACAATAAGGTTAGAAAGATTTGTACCAAATTTCATCAGAATCAGTCGATTAGTTTGTTAGCTATACGTAACTCCAGTTTTGAAAATGCAGTTTAGAAGACCGTGCCATACCTCCACTACTTTTCAAGATTAATGAAAAAAATACCATGTAATAGCCAAAAGTAGTAATAAAACGTACCCTAAGTCTCAAAAATGGTTAAGAAATTATTCCTTTTATAAACAAATCATGAAAATCAGTAAATTTTTTCCTCACCTTAAGGTATCTCCCCCCCCCCCCCCCCCCCCAAGATCCCAGGATTAACTGGGATCTTAATATTTTTTATTGCGTTAACCACACAATAAAAAAATGACATTGAAAAATTCACGCATACTCTTTAAGTACGTCAACCAAAATCGACTTTGCACACCGGCAAAAAAAATTAATTAAAATAGGACCTATTTAAATTAAATAGGTTTTTTCCTTGTCTCACGGCCTACTACGATCTTGTTTGTTTGAAAGATATTTTTGTATTTGTTTCAGCTATTCTTTTCGAATATTATATATATATTCAAATTGAATATATCAAGATTTGATTCAAATAAATCTTTATTTTCTTAGAATGTATACTGTAAATCTAAGTATACTATATGCATAAAATATTTCATAAATCCAAAATGAAATGAAATACTCAATTGGGAGTTTTGCCACAATGATTTTGTATCGTAATTCGTCATTCCCTGGTCTTCTGAAATGATTTTTTTTCGAAGAAAATATTTCACCTGTATGAAATCGAACCTAGAAACCACCTCTACTCATAACTACGCACGCTGCCCCTATGCCACAGAGTGCTTGTAACATTTTGGTCACAGATATGGCATAAGAGACCAAATAAATTCCTATAATTATTTGTTGTATCACATAAACTATATCAATTAGTTAATATCATTGTGATAATTAGAGAGTTTTATCGAATAACATGCTAAAGATTTTTCAAACATAACATATATATATATATATATATATATATATATATATATGTGTGTGTGTGTGTTATGTTTGAAAAATATATATATATATATAAAATTCCTCTTTCTCCATCCTCTTTACCCCCCAATCCCCTCTGATATGTGTGTTGAAATAGACAGACCATTAGTTCCATAAAATAGGAAAATAGTTGACTCTACGAAAGTTCTATTTAATTTAAATTTGAAAAAATCAAATAGATACACGTCGTGGATGAACAAAATTGTTTTTTAAACGGATGAAACCGAATCACAGATTTATTAAAATTTAATAAAATATTTAGTTATTTGACGATATTAAATGGATTTTGATTTGAATAAATAAATATACTTAAAACAAATAATTCCAATAATGGAATGCAATAGTAAAAATTTGATTTGACAAAAATTATAGTTAATTCAAATTTAAAAAAATCAAATAACCGCGCTAGTTAATATGAATAGAATTTTTCTGTCAGTGCACCATTGACGCCGAGACTCCTGAGACACGCGATACGAATAATCTATGCATACGCTATACGATATGCAATCCGCGCAGAGCTTACACATAAATACCGGACAATCGAGCGCAGGTCGTAGCGAAGAAACAATAGCTTACCGGCCATAGAAAAGAGCTCGTTGACGACGAACTCGACGTATGCCAATTCGAAATGAGGCCAGTAGTATGAACAGTGGAAACGCATTAGCCCTCCCCCCCAGTTATATGCATTTGGCAATATTGCACCATATAGCGAGGACGCGCACGCTCGGAGCGAAAGCGGGGCTAAAGCCCTGTCAAAGTGCAAGTCCGTTGGAGCATCGAGAGATCCCAAACCGTAGCATAGTTGACAGTGCGAGCTGAGGTATCCTCTCGGTACATACCCACGGAGTGAGACAGAGATAGAGAGGGAGACGGAGAACGCGTCGAGAAAACAGTACCCCAGTAGTCTAAAATTCGTAAAATCGGTGCGCCTCGTTCTTTGCAATTTCGAAAGCTCAGTCGGTCCCGCACGACCGTGACCACTTGTTCTCTCCGTGATCGCTTTGTTCCTAAATCTCGCTGCTCCGTCTGTCACCCACATTGTGCGTTCTCGCGCTCGATATATCGACGAATTCCAGAAGCAAAAGCAAACCCCAACAAACGAAAAGACTAAAGAGCATTTGGAGGGAGTAATCGTCATTGATAATAATAAAATAATAAATAAAAAGATAAACGAAACTTTGATTCGAGAGACAATTTTGACAAGTTCATTCTCGGATCGTCGGGAATTGTGATAACTGAAAGTATGACGAAAAAACACACGGTGGTTGTGAAGCTACGAAGAGATCGTAATCGTCCTTGGGGTATCCGTATCGCCGGGGGTGCGGACTTGGGCACTCCGATCATCGTCACCCGTGTGAGTTATAGGGTACAATAGACGCGTGTATATCGATTCAATTATCGAGAGGATAAATCAATCCTGTTATTCACGAGACAGTTGTAGGTGTGCGATCGTTTTGGGATTATGAGGATAATGAACCTGATAATTTGTTGACCTTGACCCAGAGAGGGAAAAATCAGTGCACCTTCGATGGAAAGTGCCAATGACTATTTGCCTATTATGAATCAACTGGATGATATTTCTTATTCATTTTCCAGTGGTAATTTGTCACTGGCGATGAAAATATTTTCAGCCTCGAACTGCGCTTGTAAATTATGCATGTTGTTTAGCTGACTAAAAGGAATACGTAAAAAAATAAAATGCAATGAAAATCCTTTTTTATTATGTATTGTAATTATTTTCACCACTTTGACTCTTTTTTTGCAGGTTAATAAGAATTTTCTCTAATAAGAATTTCCAAAAATGTTTCACTTATTGCCGTAGCCTAAAATGAGCAGAAAACGAATACCTAACAGAGGGAAAAAAAAATTTCGTTGCATTCCAAACTTTATCCTTCTTCAAACTTCTTCCTTCGTGGATTTGTCTTTAGGGTTCTAAATTTGAACGCCACTTTTTTGCAACTTCTTAAACGAGAATTGCAAAGGCCTGGTGAATTATTATTCAACAATTCTGAATAAAAAAAAGCAGTGCACGAATATCTGCTTTTTGAGAGTATTCGGCGAATGAAGGTTTTTTTACTTTTCGATCGTACTTTTCGTAGTGAGCACGTCGATTTTTTCACCCTCCACGATGACATAAGCAACGGTAGAAATGTTAACTGCGCGGACGAAGAAAAAAAATTAAAAAATGAATTGATCGCAAGCCAAATCACAAAGGATTGTAAATCTCTCGGTTGCAGTTGTTTTTTTCCCCGTTGCTGCAAATTTCTATATCGCCGACAGTGAAAGGGTCATAAAAATAATTGTTTTTCACCGCTTTTTTTGTTGACAATAGTCGGAGAACGAGGCGCTCCAGAAGGGTGACGTGATCAAGAAAATCGACGATTACGACGGGCGCGACGTGAGGCATGTGGACGCCCAGTATCTCCTCCAAAATTCAGAGTCTGTAAAACTGGTCGTCGAAAGGTCTGAGCCGTCCTGCGATCGACCATCGCGCAATCACACACCTCAATCTTCGATAATCGAGTCGATCGCCAGCAGCAATGGGGCAGCCTCGTTGTTTAGTCTGTCAGAGGCGTTACCATTCTATTTTTTCTATCTCTCAATAATACCCACGATAGTTACCACGCTTGGCTCAATAATCACGAAAATTTCTATTTCTCGCAGTCTTCGAAAAAAAACCGCTTTTCCGCATTAGTTTATCTAATCTTTCTGTCCAATAGTTTCTCGCTAACGAAAGTGCCTCTAAACGCCTCTTTGCACTGCGATCGAACGATGCTCGCTAGACCAAGGGAATAACGAAGTAGAGCATGAGGATAATACGTAACTTTGCTAATTTGACAAAAGAGCTTGACAAAAAAGCTTGACAAAAGCTCATTCACCCTAGCAGCTTTCGCATATATTTAGCAAAAAATATTCCTTCAACTACCTCGCCTAGTCGATGTTGTTGCAATTTTTTAATTTATTTTCGATCATCTGGGATTTTATCTCACGACATTGAAAAGAGATTGATGCAATTTTGTGCGTTCGGGGCGGGGGGGGGGGGGCTGAGACAAACTCTGCGGGTGGTCGCGCTAATGCAAAACGTCTGGGACGACTCCGCACGTCCGGTCAATCCGTAATAGATTTTGTGGCGCGGAATCGATGCGGCAGACTTCGCACAAACATTGAAGTCGCCGCGTAGATGAGATGTTCCGAAACTGCCAATCCGAATGCACAAAAAACAGCAGAATCTCTAATAGAGTTTACCCAAGGCTCCAGCTCTTTCAACGATCGTGTACATCATCTACTTGCTTCGAGACAAATAATGACATGGTCCGTTTCTCTCGCTATTATTTTAAACAGGCCAAAGTCTCAGCATCAAAAAGTACTGCCAAAGAGCCCGATTCCACCGCACGTCGAGGACTACCGACCTTATTCTCCCGATCGCTTCGATCCACCCCATGAGCATCTCGACGAGGTTCGCGAGGAGAGATTTTACTTGTCGCAGGTAAATCAACGGAAAATTCAACCTACTGCCTCGTAATACAGATCTGCGAATCTCGGAACTGCTTTATAGCTGCAAAATATTGAAAGACTTTACGCAAACGCGTTTAAGGGGTCTTCTCACTTCAGACGCTAAAAAAGCCTATTTTCATGAATTTTTTTTGATAGTTTTATATTATAGATATTGATATAAAAGTTGTTACACTTAATAAATACACTTTCGAAATACATTAAAAAAATGTTTTTAACGTATTTATGTAACCTAAAAAAACTTCAAACGCGTTTTTCTCGAAACTACGTTTTTCGACGGCTTGTTGATAAAATCTTCGAAACTACTGAACCGACCCTTATGAAATTTTAACCACATATTCTTCACAACTATAGCTATATCGCATATCAAGGATTTTTTTTAATTTTATATTTACTATTTTTTTTGCCAAAAATGGTGAAAAAGCACGTTTTTTTTGTTTTTTCGAAAAATGTCCGCCAATTTGTTATTTTTGCATATATCAAAAATTAAGAATCTAAAACCGCTTGATTTTTTTGGTTCGGATGATCCATCTCCGAGATTTCATCAACAGCGCAAACCTACAATTTTTTTTTGGATTTTTTTTCAACTACCATTTTTGTCTATAAATAGTGAATTAAATAAACAAAATTTAAAAGAAATATGTTTTGAAAGTGTATTTATTAAGTTTAACAACTTTTATATCAATATCTATAATATAAACCTATTAAAAAATTGATGAAAATAGCCTTTTTTAGCGTGTAAAGTGAGAAGACCACTTAAACTCGGCGCATCGATAAACAAAACCGTAAAATACTTTTCATTGGCTTTTTCTCCCTAGTATATTCGCCAGACTCTTGCAGCCTCCTTCCACTAATCTCTCCTTTAAATCAGAGTGCATATTTATAGGCTGATGCACGATAACACAACAGATCTTTATCTCTTTCTCGAGAGTCGAAACAACGATTCGTCCGGTGTCAAAAAGTAAAATGAAATTGCAAGTGGCGTTTTATAGTGCCACGCTTGTCTCGATGAAAGACGAGGACGGGAGCCGGACGTCATTAATCAACCTCCGCAAAGCTCGGCAGCTGAGACGATCACAATAACGATTATTTTCATGTTCGGTCGAATCGGCGATGTCGCTGATCGGCCGCTCTCAAAATTTAACGATCCTCATTTAATCATCATTTTTCGAGTCACAGTCAAGCGCCCAAATACGAATAAGGTGAAAATAATTTGAAAGCTTTTGAATACGCCCAAACAAATTTATCACAAATACGAAAATTGGGATTTTGGTTTTTGTTACCCGCGATTGAAATTTTGCCCAGTGTGTCGTTTTCAGCAGAGGTGAAAATAGTCGAATCAATGACGGAACTTTAAGGGCGAATGAGTATTTTTTGTTGAAACGATGTCTTTCCAAATTTTGACGAACAGCCATCAATGTGGACGCCACCAGACGGATCAATTGACAACCAGACGTTTTAACAAAAATTATGCAAGGGTACGCCTCGGGGAGCTAAATATAGGATCAAGTCGAAACGCTATTTCAACCGAACTGTGGTCGTGTGTAGGCACACGCGTGTACGTGTATGCGTGTGTATCTGGTGCGTTGATTCGAGAGATGCCGAAAACAAAACTGTTTTGTGTACACTCTACCTATATATATCGCGCATATATAGTGCGAGTACAAGTGTTTTAACCAGTATCGGGTTTTCCCGACAATCGTTGGCCGAGAAAACTTTATGACCCGCGAATATCGTCCCGAAAATCTTCTCGCTTATAACAGAGAATTATATTGCGCGTTTTTTTGGAAGACCGAGGGGTAGTCGTATTTTTTTCACGCGGCTGGCTTGCGATAATTGGCCTCGCGAATTATTCTCGTATACTTCAAGAGCTTTTCCGAGTCGCTACGTTTCAACGGGGCGTTTGTAATTATAAATCCACCGAAAGCTGATTCACGAAAGGCAAAAAGTGCACCAAATCAAGATTGTTCTTGGAACGACCCCGCATAAACAATCGGGATCGAGTGCGAAGCAGCAAATACGTGTGCGCACTCGGTGGGCCTTCTCGAAGTCGGAAAGTTCGACGGGAGACGAATCCGCGGTTCTATAAATATCGGTTTTGCATCGAGAGGAAAAAAATCGTCGAACGCCCTCGCTCTGACTAGCCGAACGTCCGAGCCCTACGCCTTGTGCGATTTTCTTCGATTACGTGTATCGGTGAGGAAATTAATCTTGGATAGCAGAAAACGATCGCGATGATTGCGCAACTAAATAATCACTCGTAAAGTCACACTCGGATAAGTGAAAAAGATTATTTTTTTTTAGACAGGGCATTTTTTCGGAAAGACGTTTTTTTCTACAATATGAGGAGAATGGGGAAAAAGACTAGACTTAACGAGGATTACAGAATTAACGAATGCGAGCGGGACGACAGTTATCGTCAAGTGTGTAACGACCAGTTAAACTCAATTTGGAATGGCTATGAACGATTTTGGATGAGCGAGATGAAAGTGGAAAAGAAGGAAAACATTGAAATGGAAGAGGAAGGTAAACGTGAGAATGTCGATGGAGGTAGCGATGAAGACGAAAATGAAAAAGAAGATATCTCCGATAAAGACGAAAATGGAAAAGAAATTATATCTGATGAAGACGAAAATGGAAAAGAAATTATCTCTGATAAGGACGAAAATGGAAAAGAAGATATCTCTGATGAAGACGAAAATGAAAAATAAATTTCGGATGAAGACGACGATGGCAAAGGTGAAGGCAAAGTGGAAGATTACAACGAAGAAGATATTCCTGATAAAGACAAACATAGAAAAAAAGATATCTCTGATAAAAACGAAAATGAAAAGGAAGAAACTCTAATAAAGACGAAAATGGAAAAGAAGATGTCTCTGATAAAGACGAAAATGGAAAAAAAGATATCTCTGATGAAGACGAAAATGGAAAAGAAATTATCTCTGATAAAGACGAAAATGGAAAAGAAGATATCGCTGATGAAGACGAAAAGGGAAAAGAAATTTCGGATGAAGACGACGATGGCAAAGGTGAAGGCAAAGTGGAAGATTACAACGAAGAAAATATTCCTGATAAAGACGAACATAGAAAAGAAGATATTTCTGATAAAAACGAAAATGAAAAAGAAGATATTTCTGATAAAGACATTATCAGAAACGTTTATGTTCTGAATATGAATGGATATCTTTATATTCTGATAAAGAAATTATCTCTGATAAAGACGAAAATGGAAAAGAAGATATCTCCGATAAAGACGAAAATGGTAGAGAAATTATCTCCGATAAGGACGGAAATGGGAAAGAAGATATCTCCGATAAAAACAAAAATGAAAAAGAAGATATCCCTGATAAGGACGAAAATGGAAAAAAAGATATCCCTGATAAAGACGAAAATGGAAAAGAAGATATCTCTGATGAAGACGGAGACGACAAAGGTCAAGGCAACGTGAAAGATTACAACGAAAACAGGATTACAAAAAGAACACAATTCAAAACGGCTATAAGCGATGTTGGATGTGCGAGATGAAAGTGGAAAAGAAGAAAAACATTGATGGAAGGGAAAGGTGACGATGAGAATGTTGATGGAGGTGGCGATGAAGACGAAAATGAAAAAGAAGAAATCCTTGATAAAGACAAATATGGAAAATAAATGTCTGTTGGAGACAAAGACCGCGAAGGTAGAGGCAAAGTGGAAGATTACAACGAATACAGGGGGACAAAAACAAAAGTGGGTGAAAGAACGAACATCTGAATTTCGCGGATGCGCGTCTTCGTCTACGTCATGAATCGCGCAATATCCACGACACATATATCCGAGACGAGAAACGTAGGAGTCGAGCGAAGGAATATTGAAAATTTGGAGGGTTGCGTGTGCGTGTGTGTAATGGTTAATAGCACGCGGGAACAAGAAGTCGTGGAGGGAGTCGCCACTTCGCTGTAAAAGCCAGAGTTAGTAGCCGCCTGCGCATCGAGCCAGAGCGTTATACGAGAACTTTACCCAAAGTGAGTCCTTCCGAAAATCGACAATTCAGTCAAAACAATAAAATTGAATCCCGAAATTCGAATCGCCCGGTCTTTTAAACGACAGAAGCATTACGACCGTTTCTAACGAAGACTCGATTTTCAAAGCGTGTCATAAAAAAAAAATTAACAAAAATGCCGGGCTATACAACGAGGTACTGTTACACCATCGAGAGACACCCCAAGGAGGAAGAATCAGCGTCTTACTGGGTACGAAAAAATAAAATAAAATAAACAAATGCTTTTTGCATTGATGTGAAAAATCAAAGAAACAATAGTACCCAAAAATTGTAACTTTGCATTCTAAGAAATTTACAAACTGTTTAAAAAAAACTTATTCCTCTTGCCGTTATACAATATTGTATACCTATATTTCTATTTTTGGAGCCTCTCCGTCGTTGCGCCGCATGAGCGTCTATACTTTCTGTCACCGTATCGAATTTCTCCCGAGGCAGGTGGCCAAGTACAAAGATTTAAGTGGAGCAAATAAAAAAGTCTGTTAAATTTTGGGACCTCGAAGGGCACGAATTTAGCGATACATTTTTTGTCGGATGGAATGTAGAATTTCTACGCACCGCGAACGAGCGTAAGGGAGAGTAATTATAACTACAAGTGAAAGAGGGATTCCTCCAAGCGGCAAGAACCTTGACACAATTTTCCCGCGCTCTCGATAACCAACCTGGAAATTATGGGGCTATTATAATTACGATTGAACACGATTGCTTCTATGCTGAATGTTTGAGCTTTTACTCATTCGCTTTTCGGAGAATGAATTATTATAGAAATCGAAGCGAGAGGTTGAAATATTTCGGGCGTTATAAAAGGGCCACTCTCATGGGCATCTGAAAATCATAATGTTGCAATAAAACTCGGGAGCCCGTGCTTTTCGAATCCGTCTCTGTGTTTCATCATTTCGATACGCTATTTTCGTTTGCAAAACTGGGTTACTAAAACACCCGGGAGGCGTTTTTGCACGTACATTAACGACGAGTAGTTTTTAACGATGTCTAAAGTTTTTTTTTCGTTTTTTTTTAACGTCGAGTAATACAGTGTACTCTTAGGTAAAATCCGTACAGTTTTGAATATTGAAAACGGTGTTGCAACTAGATAGTTAATTTTATATTCTCAATAACGAAAAATTGTGCATAGTTTTGGTTCAGTTTGAAAAACACGTTGTTAACTAATTTTTGTCGTCCTGGCATAATTTAAATCGCTCGCCAACATACGTATAAGGTGAAAATCACACGTAGAATTATCACACGACGCGCATATTTTTGTTCTGCGATTTGTAATAGACATCACGTCTAAAACAAGTTCCTTCAAAAAACACAATTGGATCACAATTTAAAAAAATCCCTTCGCAAAATATGGATAGTCCGAAATTGAAGAAAAATATTTTTTTGCATGTATAATCGTGGAGTTTTGATCAAATAAAATTGAAGAGAATTCTTTAAGGAGGAGATACTGTGAGGCGAGGATAAAATCTGCTGATTTCCAGGATTTTTTTTTAAGGGAAGATTTCCTCACTATTTTTGAGACTTAGGATACGTTTTATTTCTACTATGGCTGTTACATGGTATTTTTTATTAATCTTTAAAAATGGCGGAGGTCTGGCATGGTCTCGTAAGCTGCATTTTCAAAACGTGATCATAGCTAAAAAAAAACTAATCTACCGATTGTGATGAAATTTGGTATGAATCTTTCTAACATCATTGTCTAATACATTGCCCTAAATATTTTTGAAAATAAGAAAAAGTATTTTTTTATTGCAAAATGTAGCCATTTTTTCCGGTAGATTCAATCTTTTTGTTTCAAAGCATACCATTTTATCGATTTTAAACATTTCGCACTTTTTCTTGGTTCATATTCTGCGTATGAGTGTTAATGAAAGAAAAATATTCGTTGGTTTTTTCGGATTAATCCCGCCGACGCTACGTGTCACGCCGTCTGACAACATCCGCCGCATCCCGTTTAGAAGACCGTATCCTCTGCCATTTATAACGATCAATAATTTAAAAAAATACCATGTAACAGCCAAACATAGTAATAAAACATACTCTAAATCTCAAAAATAGCGAAGAACTCGTTAATTTAAAAAAAATCATGAAAATCTGCAATTTTTTCCTCGCCCAAGAATATCTCCCCCCTTAATGAAATGCCTGTTTGAAGAATAATAAAGATTTGCGAAAACTCGCGAATACAATTATCGTTTCTATTTTTTAATCTTTTTCGATGCATTTTTCTCATTAATTAAAAAAGGATGTGATTTCATTCGGGCGTATTTGAGAGCAATGATTTTCGGAATAGGTCAGTTCGTAGAGGCTCGATATTTCTAGCTAGGCAATCATCGTCGTTATACTCGTTTGAGAAACTTCGAAGTCCCAACACCTCGGCGTTCACGAGGCGTATAGTACCGAGAGGAGGAACAGCTGTTCGAATTTGTTTGCGTTACGACGAAGGGAGGGCGAGAGAATGAGCGCGAAAAACTGAGATAGGGGCAGAGAGGTGCACATCTTGCATCGGCCGAAATGCATTTGGCTCTTGATAAATCGCCAGCATATCACAGACGAAAGCGCGAGTAAAATTTCGTTATGGCGAATCATCAAAGACGTGCACACGTTTATTCGTTATATATGGACAATTTATAACTTTTTTCATCCTTCACGTCATACAGTTCACATCCATTAGCTTATCGGATGGGAAAGTTATAATTAAATTTGGCTCAATATATAAAGGGCTTTTTCTGCTAAATCGACCTGCCTATAAGATATTCTTTTTTCGGCTTTCCTTATAGTGTCTGTTTGACTTTGCAGGTCTGGAGTTGTTAAAATTCGATTTCATCAGCTGTCATACACAAAACTACACCAATTGTCGTTCGTTAGGCCCTACTCAGCGTAAAGAAAATGATGAATGGCCATAAATGGATATAATGTTTGCCAACATTATCGCAAGATTTTAGGACGCGAAGGCGCCGATAGATCTACTATTATTATTGAAATATTATGTGAAGTAACGATGGATTTTATTTTCATTAGAATCATTATTTTTATTTATAACAATTATTATACATTTTTTTTATTAAACGTAAATGAATAATTATAGCCCATAAAATTAATATAACTAAATTACCTCAAGGGAAATATATTGTAAAAAAAATTGTTTTGAAATATTATTCGAAATAATTCGAAAGTGGAGCAGCGAAATAATAAATAAATAATATACGTCGCTAAGGGATGTGGCTATCCCTTTTATACAAAATGCACTATTGGGCACGAACGTACCTTCTTAAATTTCCAAGAAAATATTTCGATCTTTTTTCACAATTTTGTGCTTTTATAAGTACTACATTAATTTTTTGTATAAGAAATATCAGCGCTAGAAATATTTTCCATCAAATGGCGCATTTCAAAGTACGACCGAAACAAGTGTCAGCCAAAAGCTCAACGTTGAGTTGGCAATCGTTTTGTCGACCGAGCATCCAAGTTTTCCCTGTATCTTCTCTTTCTCACCGCAAACTTTTCCCTCAATATACATATCGTTTAAATCCCAATGAGTTTCTCACACGAGCATCAACCGCAAAAATCGCTTTGACGCCAGCGACAAAAAAAAATGGAAAATTCCAAAGAATTTCACGTTTCGTGCTTCTGGAGTTGAGAAAAAAAACGTCGCGTGAAATTTATTGAATATCTCGCGATGTGGCAATACACGACGACAGACAGAGAGACGCACACATACACACTAATATATCAAAAGTCCGCGGTATTTTTGCCAGCTCGGTTGGGCCTTCGTCTATTTCGAGAATCAACGTTGACTGTATATTGTGTAGACTCCTGTGTAACGAATATCATTTTCTGACCCATTTATGATGAAAAATTCGTATAATCGTTATGTCGTATGAAATCGAACGCACGAATGCATACCCCGATGCATATCCATGCGAATGCCCACCAAGGAACATATATATACACAACCGGTCAAAAGTTTTCGGACACTTCGGATAATTGCAAAACTTTCGATCACTGGATCAGTGCCAAATAATGTTAGAATAATATAATTCATTTGATTTATTATTTTACGAAGATACTATATAGCTCTATATAATGAACTATATTATTCTAATATAGTTTTGCAATTATCTGAAGTGTCCGAAAACTTTTCACCGGTAGTGTACATATGCAAGTACCCATGTGTATATACATATATTTGTTTTAGTCTATAATAATGTCTGAAAGCATACGCACAATTGTCATTTCGAAAAATCGTTTTTTAAACTACTGTAAAAATATTCCTAGTAACAATTCATCGAACAATTTAATGTAAAAAAAGGTCATTTTTTTCACCATAAAAAATAGAAATGTACGGAAATCCTATCATTATTTTTTTCGATTTATTATTTTGCACATACTGATGTAACTTCATGGAAAATATCTATTATTGCGTAATGTGCCCTTGGTGGCTTTTCACGATTGTCGGAACGCCAATGTCACGACCCTTCAAATATAACTTCCTGTCCAAGAGTCCGCGAGTCCGACATGACGTCTAACGCGCGTTCACGCGTCGTCGAAACGTTTCTCGTCGGTGGCAAGCCTTTTTTTTCTTCCACTCCATACATCTAACAATAGGCACAACTACAGCCAGTGAATTCACGAAATTTCGAAAGCACTTGACGCGAAACACCAAGCGCGCTTTCTTTTACGACTGCGACGAAATAAAACGACTATCAAAAGTCGCAATATTATGTGAAAACGAGGAGAAAAAGGGGGTAATTCTGATGACCTTGAAATTTCGTACGTACGACAAATTGCAAGTTTATTGGAGCGTTCGGATGCAAATCCGTCACTTTCGCGAATATTTCGTAACGATCGCACGAAGAAAATTCTCGCTGGTCTCGTGACATAACGTCAACGAGCTTCCTGTGCCAAACTTTATCGTACGAATCGCGCGTTTGCGACTGTTATGTAATTTTATTATTCTGCGGTAGTTGGACGAATAATGCAACTTATTCGAGCCAAAAATTGAGAGAAAAGAAATGTGAATTTCCGGTATTGAGAAATCGCTAATGCCGGTGTTGTTGGTTCTTGAAATATTTAAGGGGGCTTTAGACTCACTTTAGACGCTAAAAAAGGTTGCTTTAAAATTATAGCTATAGCGCAGATCAAGGACTTTTTAAAATTTAGATATTTACTATTTTTTTTTGCCAAAAAAGGTGAAAAACATTTTTTTTTCGAAAAATGTTCGCCATTTTGTTATTTTTGCATATATAAAAAATCGTATGATATGCGCTATAGCCATTAACATACTGAATCTAAAACCGTTGGATTTTTTGTTTCGGATGACCCATCTCCGGGATTTCATCAACAGCGCAGAGCTACAATTTTTTTAGGAAATTTTTTTTAATTACCATTTTCGCCTATAAATAGTGACATAAATGAATATTTTTTTTTGAATGTATTTCGAAAGTGTATTTATTAAGTGTAACAACTTTTATATCAATATCTATAATATAAATCGTTAAAAAAATCATAAAAATAACTTTTTTTAGCGTCTAAAGTGAGAAGAACCCTTAAGATCTGAAAAACGTAATTCAATTAATAAAAAGCTCTTTTTCGACGGACGAAATAACGCGACATGAAAGTTTTTTTCTCCAAATTAAGAGGATCGTCAAGAATGTTTTCTTATGAGAATTGTTTTTTTTTTCGATTTCGGGACCAAATTGATCTGTCGAGGCAAGACGCAGGCTTCTCGCAAGGTCTTCTTCTCGGCTTATCGATATTTTATTTTTGTATCTCATCGACGCGAAAAGGCGTGGGCGAACGCTCCGCTTCATTATAACGCCACGAGGCATCGCCTGGAAATTAATTGACGATCTACTACGTTCAATCTCCTATGTTGATTTAAGAATTTTTTTGCTTTCTTCGAATAATTGGAGACAAATTGGCGAGAATTAACATTTTGGAGGCTAACGAGACTAACGAGGAAAATATTTAAATCTGCTTGCACGTTTTACGTTCCGTTTTTTTTTTGCGGGTCATCCAACCGAATGGAACGAAAATACAATTTTCATCGGGCAAAACGTTATATCTAAATATATTTACGAAATTCATCGGCAGTCTTTTAGACTCTCAGCCAGTCTTTGGCTGCTGTCCAGACCGTCGACTCAGCGAGATGGAAAAAAAGTGTATTCAGTTTTTAACGCTCAAAATGCTCTCCAAGTGCAGAAAGGAAATTTCGTAATTTGACTGGAATGGAAAAAAAATATGGACGATATGAAAACATCGTTAATTAAATTAAAAATCATGAAGGAAAGTCATTATACGTTTTTCTAACAAGGAACATTTTGGTGTTCGCCGTTGATTGTGGTAAACTCATATTTATGGAAGAGCAGTAAAAACCATTAGATACCTTTTTTGTCGGCGAAAAAATTGTTTTAAGAGGTGAAACCACGGCATAAGGGGGGAGATACCTTTGGGCGAGGAAAAAATTTGCCAATTTTCGATTTTTTTTTAAAAGAAAATAATTCTTCACCATTTTTGAGACTTAGCGGATGTTTTATTACCACTTTTGCTGTTACATAGCATTTTTTCAATTAATTTAAAAAATGGCGGATGTATGGCACGGGCTTTTAAGCTGCATTTACAGAACTGGCGTGACGTAAAGCTAAAAAAACTAACCAACCGATTTTGATGAAATTTGGTATAAATCTTTCTAACCTTTTTGTCTAAAATGTGAACCTATACGTTTTTGATAATTGAAAAAAAGTTTTGGCTGATTTGAGAATTGAAAACCGAGTTGGTACCTAATTTTGGAAAATTTTCCAAAAATCATACTTACCATGATACCTCGACATCCTTAGACTTTGGACTAAGGTAACCTAAGTTAGATATGTTCCTAACGAGGTCACCTGTGACCCCCTTAAGGCGTTGCGTCGACCTTCCTAACACCCTGTATAGAAACTCGTTTTTCGCCTTCTCTCGGCGTAATTTCGAGCTTCGGATAAAAAACTTCGTGATATACGTAATCGACGGAAAAGGTCTCATCGGATAGACGCCTTGAAAGGATTTTTCGGCTTTCAAATCTTTTCAAACTCGCGACATTTCGACCATCCTTTGATGCTCGAAACTATCAACTTCCGCATAGATCATGTTTAAATAATTGAAGAAAAGGGTAAAAGTTTTTTTTTGTTTGTTTCGTTTCAGCCGTATCGCACGACTCCTCTGGTCTTGCCTGGTGCAAAGGTCAAGAAGGATGCGCCACTTGGAGAATGCTACCTCCGTCATCATCCGAATCCAATGATCAGGGCTTCACCGCATCATTACGAGATCGCTAATCCCGAGGTTGCTATGAAACAAAAAGTACGTAGATACAGTGTACACTACAATCAGCATCACATGTACGTTTCATTCACGGTCATGATAAATCCCAGCGTTGCTAAGAAAGCGTGTAAATAGCAAGACGAAACAAAAGTCACGCCTGCAAACGAATTACAAACGATCCTAAATACGAATTCACGCGAAAACGCGCAACGAAAAAAACAAATTGTTCGCAACAATTTAACGAAAATTGTCATCAATCGACGTCTCGTGTTCATCGCCCGTACGATAATCCCTCATCGTATTCGCCCATCTTCTAATCATGCCTGTGACATTTAAAATGACCAATTTTGAAAGGAGAAAAAGAGGAAAATTCGACTAAAGTATTTCATAAAACGTCCAGGTCGCGGAATCAGTTCTGCAGCGTGTCTTGGGACCGAACGAAGTTCCAAAGGTTTGCAACATTATTTCTATGAACTGCTTTTGCTTCGGACAAAACAAATAAACAGGCCAACCACGAAGTTTTTTTTTCGTAACACGTGCATAAAAAGGAGCAAGAATTGAAATGATTTTTCGCATTTTTTTAAATCCGGCTACGGATTTTTCCGGTTTGAGTTTTCAAGTTCACGGGAAAGGAGATTTTTTCTGCATTTTCTTTTCATTCGCACAGATCACACGCACACTTGACGTTGCGTCTGTTCATTTATTCTTTGGCTTATCGCATTTAAAAATACCCCCAAAACAACGACAACGGTCAAATAACCCAAAAGGAAACGCTAATGGACAAATTTATGCAAAAATTTCACGCATGTATTCACATTGCGATAATCTCAATGTTTATACGAATCTGCGAGCGACACTTTTTCCATTATTGTTATGTAATCATTATATTATTTATTGACATATGAAAAGTAAAAAAAAGCTGCAATATGACCCACAAACTGCTACTCCACTGCTGTGTGTTCTGAGCTATTGAAATAAAATTACTAATAAATCTTGAAAATAAAAAAAAAAAATAAACATAAAACAAGCATTGCGTTAATTATCAATGAGTATCTCTGAGACTCGTGTACCCATCACACCCTTGGCACGAAAATAATATCATTGTAACCAAAAAATATCGATGGAAAAATCGAATTATCGATTGTTGGAAGAGAAGGAAAAAAGAAAGAATTAACGAGAGAATCGTTGATGTTATGACGCAGGTAATATTACTTTGATTGATGAATATTAACCACTCGATTCATCCGATGTCCAAACATTACTCCACGTATGAATTAATTTTGTTTCGACAGGTTGTCCAACAGCAATTCAATACTCCAATTGGACTCTACTCCGACCAAAATATTGCTGACACTATTAAATGTCAGGCGGCGGCAGTTCCGTAAGTAAAAAAATGGAAAAAGACATTTCTAGGCATTATGAACAAATAACAGAGACCATCTGGTTCATTGAAATGAAAATACGTATACGGCTTCTTTAACATGCTAATCAGCACTCCTTAGAGAAATGGCTGAACGCTAGTAAAGCTTGCAACATAAATTATTCTAGGTGTACCATAGCTTTATCAATAATACGGAATCAGCTACATGCATCCACCATTCAATTAATCAAATGCCTGAAACTTAATCGGTTAAATGGAGAATGAAAAAAAGAAACCTCGTGAAATCTCTCTCTGCCTCGATCGCGTCCAGGATGTCCGAAGAATACTTCGAATAATTTTTGTCTACGAAATCCGAAAAATCGGGTTGAGCGGATAGTTTTCTTTTTGGAACCGACAATTATATAGTTGAACACGACTGATCGGCACTTTATATAGTGCTCGAATTACGCTATTTCAATGACATATTGGGGCAAGTTTTTCACTATTGGTAACGGAAGAAGTTCAATTGTTTTATTTCGGCAAACATGAATAGATTATGTCTTAATTTTGTATCTGGAATATCCATTTAAAAAAAAAATGGTTTGTCCATTTTTTTTATCGAACAGTTTGAATTAAAGTAATTAAATTTAAGTAAATTATTTTTACTCAAATTAATTAAATTACATTTAATTAGTTTACATTAAATCCAATCAATGGTGTGATTTTTCAAATGTTGAGTAGAGAAGTTAGCATTTAAATTGACATTTGTCTTCACTTTGTCATGATGAAAGAATTTTTTATCGAATAGTTTAAACGAAACTAATCAAACTGAAGTAAATTAATTTAAATAAAATTTATTAAATTTAAGTATATTAGTTTACATTAAATTCAATGGGTATCAGTAAATGTATTAGTTTACATTGTGGTGTGGTTTTTTAAATATTAAATCGTGAAGTCAGCATCTAAATTGACATTTGTCTTCACTTTTTCATGATGAAAGAATTTTTTTATCGAATAGTTCAAACTAAACTAATGAAATTAAAGTAATTTTTTTCAAATAAAATTAATTGAATTTCAGTAAATCAGTTTAAATAAAATTAATTAAATTTAAGTATATTAGTTTATATTAAATTTAATGAGTATCAGTAAATGAGTTTAAATTAAATTGATTAAATTTAAGTAAATTAGTTTACATTTAATTAATTAGTTTAATTAAATTAGTTTACATTAACTTCAAGCAATGGTTTGATTTTTTTTTAATATTGAGTAGAGAAGTCAGCATTTAAATTGACATTTGTCTTCACTTTTTCACAAAAACAATGGCTATTGAACACAACAAAAATGAGTGCAATGTCACATACTTGTAAATCACATAAAACAGTACACTATTGGAGAGGAACGAATTTTGTATGAGTATTTTTCTGGACAGGATGGTACGCAAGACCCGTCCCCCCACCCCAAATGGCTGTCACGTGAAAACTGGAAGATATTCGATTACATCCGTATTTTCGTTTATTCTGACAATGTCGTTTCGTTTTTCCAGCATTTTCGTAGATTTATCCTTCGTAAAGCATAGAAGAGATATTCAAGAACAAGCGAGATTGATGAAAGAGGCTGCGGCCAAGGGATCTTCGAAGAATCCGTGGCCCCAATTCAATAAGCCGATATAGTTATATTAGAGAATTTATAAATACGCGCATGCAAAAAAGGATCCGGCCCTCTGCCCACCACCACGTGTGACACGAATTTTAGTCATAAACCGTACCATACACCAACCGCTTACGAGTTTCAGGCAATACGTCGGATGTTTACCGAAAGAAAAAATCAAAATGCCGGAATTTTCGTGAAAATTGTTAAGTAACGACAAAGTGGCTGTTCACCATACTCGAATCATGCTTCGCTTCGATTTTTCATCCATTCTAGCTAAACCCAGAATATAGCTTCGCAAATGCACCGCAGATGTGCGCTCGCGAGAATGTCCAAACGTTTTGCGACGACAGGAAGCAAAAAAACAAAACGAGCCAGGAGAGTTTAAACACGAAAGAAATGTAAAAAAATCGATGTAAAGTCGAGAATAATAATAGTGCATGTATAGAATTGACCGTGAGTAGAGAAATATTGAATGTGCGATAATCAAGTGCGTGACGATTTTCATTCTAACTAATTTTTCGCGATCAGCAAGACCTAAGAACGACGATTCCGGGACTAAGATTATCTTCGCGGCGAATGTTGATTTTTTTCTTCGTTTTCGAAAAAATATTGCCCGGATGTTAACATTTGCACGACTTTTTTTCTTCTTCTTCTTCTTGTACTTACGAACGTGATTGTGCTGCTTTTCTTGTGCGTCGAGACTCACAAGGTTCGTGAAAATATTTCGCGTGCGTTGACTGTAATTTACTCCTAAAAACAAACTATGGTTGCGTGAAGATTCGTGATTGAGAAAAAGCAAAAATTCGTGTACGAATGATGTAGCAACAAGGGACCGATGAAATACGATCCAAGCAAGAGTGAGGCGTACAAAGCACTGCAGGAGGAGGCAATGGACCACGTACAGGAAGTTAAGCAACCGGCGCGCGGCGCTGTCTTCGCGCCACAGAAGGCAAATCATATCAAGGTCAGCAACACTCATTGTCAAATGAGGGATAACGTACCGGAAAGTGCAACTCTCCGGTTGGCCTGAATTTTTTGTACAAAGCTCCTTATCTCGAAAAACGCAAATCCCACCCCGCAAAGTTGAAACTGTTTTTATGTCATATCTTCGAAAATATCGATTTTGGAAAAGAATGCTTTAGACAAAAAATGACGCGTTTGCAAAGTCCTATAAAAAAGGTCGAGCACATTGTTAACGAAAACGTAATACTTTGGGCACTGTCTCGGAAAATAACTATATTTTCGGGATTTTTGAAGAGGAGGAAAGGACACTTTGATTGGGCGAAAATTTCGCACAGGTCGATGGATCGTATGAAGACGAATATTCGAAGCCCTGTGCGGCTTACCCTCAAATAAAAATTTAATGACTAGCCTAACTCAAAGAGAAAGTATGAAAGAAAACCAGTTCGAAATTTGAGGAGCGAAAACCCTTCGAATTTTTTTTTGTGGCGCGAAGATTTGTACAAAAAATTAACTCAATTGGAGGCTTGCGGTTTTTCGTACTGTCTCAAAAACGAAAAAATCCAAAAATGTCGATTTTTCAAAATCTAATTGGTTCAATGAGTATGGCGATCAAGATTCAAAGTAATCAAAGTAACTTTTTTGAAATGTATTTTCGGAGGGCAAGCACGAGCCAAAACGGCGTAAATCTTAAAAAAATAAAATTGAAAACCTACACTGCTACCCAGATTCTCATGCGTGAAAATTATTTATAAATAATTGGTCCAATTTTTATTCAAAATTATTACGCACTGAAAGAAAAAATTGTTCTCCAAACTAATTCTGCGTTTACGAATGTGCAACAAAACAAATTGTGCAAAAAAAGAATTTAAAAAAGTTGCGATTAACAACATATACGTATGATCCCCGTACAACAATTTTTTCTTTCACTGTGAACAGTCATCAATGAAATTTTCACGTTATGCACCTTTGGACGCATTAAAAATTAATATACTCACGAATAATTCGACAAAAATATTTGCAGATGTACCATCGACCACAGCATAGTCCCGCTGCATCTTACGTGAGTACAAATGATCTAGATACTTTCAAGTTTCTGAAATTTGTCAAAATCCCACGTGCATGGCATTGCATTGAATTTGCCGAGCAATTGCACACGCACCATTAGATATTGTGGTAAAACGAGCGTATGACGTTGGTCAGTAGAATTGGCAGGATTTACGTAGGTAGAACCTGAATGCAGAGCATGATAAATTAATAGAAGTTCGACGTTTGTCTGATTAAGGGTGGAATGTATCGTCCCTTTCCTCTCCCTTTCGTAAAGGATCGCGTCAACGGCTACTAAATTTTCTCACGATTGTACGTTGAACTTATCGTCCACTTATCTGCAAATAATATTTTACACGTTACTCGTGAATATCGTTTATCGCATGTCCGAGGAGCTTTTCAGTGTCCGATACGACGTGAAATTCAATTTTGAATAAATTTCAGGTCGGCTGCCTCGAGGAAGAAGGTGAAAAAATTCATCAGAGTGGCAGCTTCAAAAGGATCATGTACAGTGTGCTCGGTCAAACCGATTACTGAAGTGCCCAACGACATGTATCTCCCACCCTCCCGACTCTAAGCTTAAAACATTTTATTTTACGATTAATGAATCATACTCTCTTTATTGTATTGTTGCACAAAACAACGAGTGAAAAGAAGGCGAGTCAGGACATTCACGGACGCGTCATTTATATGCTACTTTATTTATGAAATAAAATATATTTTCAACGTTTCAACTGCTATATTACCCCTAGAGATGCCTTTTTTCGAGGGGTGGTTTCGTCCCTCAAAACCGTTTTTTCACCGATCAAAAAAAATACGTATCGCTTATTTTTCGGTGCTTTATAACATATCCAAATTTCAACAAAATCGAAGGGTATCACCTGAGGGATGTTCCTTGTAAGACAAAAATTGGACGAACTGGCGAAGAATAAGCCCGCGAAAGAGCTTTTTTCGCGCATATGCAAAATAATTCGAGGTATTCATAAAACAGGTAGCGCGAGAAGGAAATACCAGTGTAAAAAATGTTACGAAAACGAAAACACATGTACATAATTTGTAAGAAATAACACTCTTAAAGGGTATAAAGAAATAAGGACTACTACTATTACAAATTGTGGCACAATTTTACGATAGAAATGAGTTTCAGGAAAGGAACTTTAATTCGTCGCGGTCAGAGAGAACGATGTGCAAGGTAAACTTTAATTCCATCACAGGTACTACAAAAGTCGAAAGGTCGTTTGTTGGGCCTCAAAAACGTAAACGTAAAAATAAATGTTTATCATTGTCTATGATACTTTCAATGTGACGTTACACTTTTTATTTTCATTATTTGCTTCTCGTTATTTATCCTTGTCATCAATGTTGTCAATTCACTCTACATAACAATGAGAAGTGATCGAAAAAATGTATTCCATTTGTTGTTGAACCACGTCTCGTTGACTCCCATCTATCTCTCGCAATATTATGAATTACTATCGTCGAATAAGTCGGCAAGGACAAAAGCGCGTGGGTGTTGCAGCCAGTCAAGGTGTATCGAAAAGTTACATTGTTTTCTTTTGAGCTATCGCCACGAGACACGTTACAATTCGTTCAGTTCAAACATCGGGTTGTTACATACAAGTGGGAACATCGTCGTCGAGAGATAATAAAAATACTGCGCGATGTTACTACAATGAATATGATCTAAACACCCCCGTGACTCTCGTGTTTCCAACCGGTACGAAGGTATCACATTGAAAATGCTTCACGCTACATTTATAATCACAGAGTGATGTTCGCGAAAGAGATTGCAAATGCGACATCTAGCGGTCGAATGGGGAAACGAACAAATTGGTTGCTCGGAGATTCTCACTAGAGGCGATAGAGGACCGGATAGTCCAAAATACTGACATACGTAGAAAGAAACTGTCGTTTGCGGAGAAAAGATGTAAACGGTAAAAGTCAAATAGCCCAAATGATATTTTTCCTAGATAATATCGACGCGATAGTTTCGCCTTCACGGACTTGTTACGATTTGATCGTAAAAGACGTTTAGGGATGACTTTACAGCCTCTCGTCTTCCAAATCTTCCATTACAACATAGAAAGATTCACATTTCACCTTTCGAGCCTTATTTTTTTTTTTTTTTAATTTTAGTCATTATATGTTCGCTGTAACGTTGATATTGTATCCTACCCTCAGAGCTTGGGCCTCAAAAATGGCCTTTGCGATTGCAGCCTCGCAGTGATTTTCTTCCTCGTTAATAATTACCCGTTGATCATATCTCTGTAATATCACGCGATCCGTTCATAAAATTTCTTACAAAAAAAACTGCAACAATAAAACGCTCAAGGGATTGGCAAACTTTTTTCGTTCCCGGCTATAAAGAATAATAAACATAAATTCAATGAAAATATAATTTATCTTTTATACTATTGTATATCGTAGATAAATACTATATTCATACGTATGACGTGAAATGTTTCGTCTAAGACTCGTCGCAGTGGAGCTTATGATGACGCATGTATCTCGCCACCCTTTCGTTCAGCAAAACAATAGCACAGGTTGAAAATAATACTTGCTCGCTTATCCACGATACACTTTTATACGCTAGGCATATTACGATAAGATTCACCGGAGTGGTATTCGCACATGATAACTCCGGTCTAGGGCAAAAATGTTGGTTTTACAAAAGCCGGCAGCCTCATTGGCATTCAATTGCTCTAAAGTGTCGATAAGCATTCAAAGAAAGACTGCTCTGCAATTAAAGTGAATATACGATACTTTTCCAGTTTCTTTTTCTATTTTTTTCTCTTCTTTTTTTGTTAATGAGCGTGATACATTCTTTTTTGCCCTTTGTTCCTTCTCGTTTCCACAGCGCACTGCACCACCACAAGCTTCCGCATTCAATCCGGTAAATATAAATAAGTCATCCAGTGGGACTGGATTTTTTTGCACTCGAAACACAGTACCTCTCAACATATGACGAGTCTGCTCTTATTTGTCGATCACCCGCTCGAAATAATAAAATAAAGAGCCCCGCCCTTAAAACATGAGTTTTATACAAGGTATCTATTCATTTACTTTTTCTCATTCATTTACTTTTCAATCTATTCATTTACTTTTTCTTTCTTTTCGTTAATGAGATTTATGATACAATCCTCGCTCGAGGATTTTTAAATTACTATCTACAACTCAACGTGCTGTATCCGGCAAAAAGTATAACTTGCGCTACCCTCATTGTTCTTTCTCTCGTGATACGAAGCCGGGTTCCGCCAGCCCGGCACACAGAAGCGAAAAAAAAATAGTGGACATATTTTAAACGAGGATCGGAGGTGATCTTTGAATAATATTCGTATGAGGAGCCGAGCCATAGTTTTAACAATTACGATAGAGAAGAATAAATAAAATTGGCTTTCTACACAGTGCTATGAGAGAGAGATGGGGGGAGTTTAAATGTTGAAAGTGTCGTCCAATAGCTGTTTGAGTTCTTTGAGATGTTGCATTTTGCTGCCAGTTGCTGGGGATGCTCCCGTCGGCCGACCAACGTATCTGTAAAACGGATATCATTTGAGAAAAAAATGTGTAGCCTGGGTGACGATTCGGAGGGTAAGCTACGGCGAGAATTTCGGTTGATGAACTTCTCCAAATGAGATGGGCTGACCAGTTCAACCGGTTGAACGAAATCGTTTCTTGCACAATTTAATTATACAACGTAAATATATAGTTCAACGTAAAAAATATGCTACGTATTATTCAAAATACAGTGCGGAAGGTTATGGCTAAAAAGACGCGAACAAGCTTCGTTGAACGATAAACAACTGCGATATGAAATGTCGGCACAGGAACGTAATTACGAAATTCTATGCTATTTCCCTGCAATAGAAACTTTTAGATCGATAGTCTCACGTTCCGCTCTATCTAAGCCACCGATTGGATAGTTCAGCGAACTCCACGAGGGTGACCGACGATCATTACCTCACTAATCTTGGCTCTGGTTTTGATGTTTCTGCCGATTGTGTCTCGGGCACGACTTTCGTTTCCTTCGAATTTGACGACGAAAACAAGCCGCTGAACCAACCGCTACTACTTTCACTCGCACGTGATGAACCTCCGCTACTGCAACATGGCCCAACGTTTTCAACTTCACTTATGTAAATTCAAATCAAATGAAAAAAAAAATAAAAAAATAAAAAGGAAACACGAAAATTTGAACGTCGTACTCGTAAAACGACATTTATCGCGTGTTCCGTACGAATTTGTGAGCTATGGCGAGAAAAGCTATGGAAATAAACGATTTGCTAAAGCTGATAACGTGGGCCATGTAAACAGTAAAGTGGTCGGAATTTCGAATGAAGTGCAATTTTCATGAACGCGTATTCACCATAAAATCCGTTTGCGAATGAAAGGACGAAACATTAAGAGGACAGGTGCATAGGAGTGTAAGGGATGACAAAACGCTTCAAGGACCTATAATCGGTACTTACGATACGTCCCGCGTTCCGTTGAGAGCCGTGGAGAAACGAGGCTGTACGTATGTCCAGGCGCCCTGATTCTTGTGTTCTTCCTGGGTCCAGATTATTTCGGCGTTCGGATATTTGGCCACTTCCTTCTTCACGAGGTCGTAAGGGAATGGCGAGATCTGGAACGTCGAACAAATTAAGTCGGAGCTTTCCTGGACGACGATAAAATGAAATTCTGCGAATTAGTAGTGACGAATGGTCTTTTCATTTCCTTTTTCTCGTGTCCGAGTTTTTGTTGGTCGATAAAATTTAATTTAACCGCGCTTAAGACTTTTTTTCCATTATTTGGTCTTGGAAGAATGTTTAATGTATTTGCATCCATCTCCCATCCGTCCAATCTACGTGGAAGTTCGAACGTGGCTCAAACGACATTTTTTTTGAAAGCCGGAACCCACCTGCTCCATCCTAGCGATCGCCACTTTATCGTCCATGCTTCTTTCGCTTCGAGACTTCTTGAGGTCGTAGTATACTTTGCCCGAGCAAAAGACGATCCTCTTGACGCTGTTCGGGTTCTGGGCGGCGACACCCTCCTCGGGTATTATTCTGAGGAACTGCGTATCCTCGGTCATGAGGTCAAAGCTGGAACGTGCCTCGGGATGACGGAGCAGGGATTTCGGGGTCATAATAATAAGAGGTTTGCGGAAGGGCAAAGCGATTTGTCGACGAAGTATGTGGAACAGATTCGCGGGTGTGCTGCAATTCGCGACGATCCAATTGATGTCGTGAAGCTGACGCACGGCAAACTCCTCGCTTTCGGGCGGGAAGTAGTCGGGATCGTCGGCGCTCATCTGGAGGAAACGTTCGAGACGAGCGCTCGAGTGTTCAGGGCCCTGGAAATATACCATTCGACAACGCGCGGACATGAACGAAAAATCAACAATCAGAGGACGTTTTTTTTAAGGTTATGTGAAACACTTGAGGGGAATTAGAAAAAGTGTGAATTACATTCATCAGACGTGTGTTGAGATATCGAAAGAAAAGCGTAGTCTCGAGAGCAACGAGGTTTGCTACCCCGTTATTCGAAAGACTTGTCGATTCTTCCACGACATTTCAACAGACCTTTAACGAGACTGAATGGGAAATGTTGGTTAAGCGAGGAGGAAAGATTCAACGAGGAGTTTCACACAGCCTTAGGAAGATACAAATGTTGATGCGGACCATTCCCTCAAGACCGTGAGGTTGAAGCATAACTAGCCCCGACTGACGGACCCATTTCGCCTGGCCGCTGCTGATGAACTGATCGATAATACACTGAGCCGTGTTGTTGAAATCCCCAAATTGGGCTTCCCAGATAACAAGGGCATTGGGATTCGTCATCGAGTAACCCAACTCGAAGCCTTTAGGTGTGGAACGATAAAGCGCGAAAATAAAAGAGAGGAAACAACACGATTAGACACTACATTACATAAAACGAGACTAATGGTGCAAACCAATCTGATAAACCAATCGTTGCATGTACCAAGTACTCCAAACTCCGAAAGTGAACTATTGCATACGGTGTACGGCGCTTGGTCAGGGTACAAGTAACACAGAGGTCTATAAGTGGCTTTGTCCACGGTCTGGTGATGGAGCACATGGTGACGATGCGAGAATGTTCCTCTCTCAACGTCCTGACCCGAAAGTCTCACGTGAATACCCTCCTTCAGCAAGGAACCAAAAGCCATTGCCTCCCCGAGTGCCCAATCGATCTCTCGCGCCTCGATCATCTCCATACGCGACTTCAATATACGCTCGATACCTGAAATAATAAGGCGCACAACATTTAAATAAAATAAAGAATAAAAATTCCTTAAGGAGGCTTTCCACAATGGTGTTGAACTTTGCATCATTGGAATCCAGCGACAATTCTTCTTTATTTCTTAACTTCTTTAATTTTATTTCTATCCAAATTCTCTTTTTTCTAAGTTCAGGTTATGGAAGTCTAAAAAGAACTTTAAAAAATGTTTCAGTGATTTTCGTAGCATGAATGTGCCAGATAAAAAATACGAAAAAAAAATTTCGTTGCATCCCAACGATGCAAACTTGAAAACCATTTCCGACATTAAGTTTCTTATATTTAATTCTATTTAGTTTCATTGCGATGCGATATGGAAGAATATTAAAATATACTAAGGACGCTCGAATCATTGATTTACATCGATATAGATATTACAGAAAATATTGATAAAGGTTTTTTTGAAGAATTCATACTTTTGGTTATAGGACACGAAAAACTCCTGAGGTTCTAAATTTCAATTTTTCCCTGTATGCTAACATGTTCTCGAACAAACAGCAGTACAAATGAACGATAGATCGTGATTCCGTTTTCAAACGAATGAATTTATCGTTCCATTGTTAATCATTTTTAACGCTAATTTAAGTGTTCTGAATTTTTACTCTAGATCTGCTTGACATAGTTTTCAATTTTATAAACTTTTGGCAGAGAGAGGGTCGAATATTTCAGCCAGCCAACATCTCGTTGTGCTGACTCGAAGCTTGAGGAATATTTGAATCGCAGTTTATCGAAGTGAGAATCGAAAAATGTCGCCATTGCGTGTGATTTTTTTATCGGTATAAATACCGAGATCCATAATTCAAGGTGATGGCAAACCTTTGTGAATGACAAATTCTGCAGCATTGGGAGGAGGCGACGAGAACTTCTTTCCAATGTGAACTAGAGTATCCTCCTTGACACCGGTCGGCGATGATTTGAGAGGATCTTTACCCTCGAAGAAACCAGACCACGGTGAATCGAGCCAATCCTTGTACTTGATGTGAGTCTCCTGTCGGGCGTTCGTGTAAGCCTCTTCGCAAATCTTCTCATACTTGTCCTTGACGTCTTTGACTTCTTCCTGGGTGACGACCCCATCGGAGATGAGCTTGGTCGCGTAGAGATCGAGACCCGGTGGTGTTTTCTTGATCTTGCGATACATCAGCGGTTGCGTGAACATTGGCTCGTCGATTTCGTTGTGACCGTTGCGTCTGTACGACACTATGTCGATTACGACGTCCTTGTGGAAAGTCGCTCGCCATTCAGCGGCAACTTTGCACACGTGCATCACCGCCTCGGGGTCGTCGGAGTTTACGTGGAAAATTGGGGCGTTTACGACGCGAGCGACGTCTGTCAAAAAAAAAAAAAACGGCGAAGCTTGTACACGGCTCCCAAATAGCTTGTCACACCACTGAATGGAGACTGTCCATTTTCTGTGTCATTTTGGAGGTTGAAAGATACCTGTGCAGTAGGGCGATGACCGAGAGTGTCTAGGGTCGGTGGTAAAGCCAATTTGGTTGTTGGCGACGATATGGACAGTACCGTGCGTCGTATAGTCCGGCAAATCTGACAAATGCATCGTCTCGAAAACGATTCCTTGTCCGCAGAAAGCAGCGTCACCGTGTAGAAGTATGGACATGACCTACATAGCAGATAACGTTGACATGAAATGTCAAATTTTATCGAGGAACCTTAGAAAACGAGGCAACTGACTTTTTTGCCTTCTCCGTCCCCGCGGTAGAACTGCTCGGCGCGCGTTTTTCCTTGGACAACCGGATCAACGGCCTCCAAGTGTGATGGATTGGCGACAACGGCCAAACGAATGTTCTTGTTCGTAACTCGGTTCAAACGCTCGATGTACGTTCCAAGATGGTATTTCACGTCACCGGAACCCTGGAAAAGTGCATCGAATATTGTTAATGTGCACCTGGTACGGTACGTCAGAATCTACCAAATTGGTGAAGTTTTTCAGCAAGGTTTGACAGAGACTCACGTCATCCGCGGCTTCGAGAGCAGCAAACTGAGTGAATATTTGGCTAAGAGGTTTACGACAAACGTTAGCAAGGACATTGAGGCGACCACGATGAGGCATTCCCATAACGATCGACTCAACGCCGAGTTCCGTCGATTTATCGATAACTTGTTTCATCGCCGGGATAAGGATCTCGCATCCTTCAAGACCGAAGCGCTTCTCGGATGACCATTTGCGAGCAAGGAACGCCTCGAAGCTACAGTTATAATTTCAAAAAATCGAAACCTTGTAAATTTAGAGATACAAAAAAGGTGGGGTTTAGTTGTTTTGTTGTAACTATACCCGGTAGCACGGGTTAGCCTAGCCAGAATAAGTCTCTTCTCGTCGCTTGGGATGTCCATGATGTTCGGAGTTTCCATCTTCTGACGAATCCAGTTGCACTGTTCCAACGAATTGATGAACATGAATTCGACACCGATGTGCCCGCAATACGCGTTTTCCAGACGTTTCAGAATTTCTCGCAGAGGCAACGATTTTTCCTTTCCACCGATGAACGTTGTAGACGGCAACTTGAATACACGATCCATGTCGGAGTCCTCTGTTTTTCAAATTTTTCACCGGGAGATAAATCAATGATTTTCTTTACAACATTACACGGGAGATCATCGAATGGAGCATATTCCATACAACATTTGCCAAAACCCACTGAGTTATGTCGATATCAGGACCGCGTACGATTAACTCGTTCAGAAAAAAAAAATGCATATCTTGAAGGTGAATTCAGCTAACACATAGGTCTATGGCATAAATTCCAATAGCTAATTCGTGTGTCTTACAACTGATACTGAAAATGCGAAGGTAGAGGGTCATTGCTTACGATATACTTGTATGTGTGTGCAAAGACTTATTATGTGAAAAAAAAAGTTTGTTACATATTTAAGTACCTAATTGCAAACGCGTTACTTTTTTTCTACCGGGTAAGAAGATTCCTGGGCACATCACACCGTGTAGGGGAACACAAAGGGTAAGAAAGTTGAAGGCGCAAGCAATTCATCATTCATGCAAATGACTTTTTTTTCTTTTGAAAGTAATTAATGCACAGGTGGGGTGTTAAGAGAAGAGGCGAAGAAAAAACAAAACAATAACGAAATATATCCGACATGTAATACGTTGATATTCGTGGATCGTCACGTCACGTTGGCACCTGGAAAAGGTTTACGATATTCATCTGTGATAATAATACAAAATAGACATTGCGTTTTATCGTAGACGAGACCCGTATACAGGAATGCTAATTCACATTTCATCTTGCCAAGTGTCATTTGCAGCACAACAGCTCAGGAGATACAGACGTACGTCAACAGAAGGGAAGCTCGAGTATGTCGTCACTTGAGGCTTGCTTACACAACGATAGCAGTTCTTTAACGGGCTACATCTACATAGGTGGGTTAAAAAATTGCTTTTTCCAAAAATCTTTTCATTTGATAGTATCACCTTTTAGCTATATTCCCTGAAAATTGCATTGAAATATTCCTTAAATTGAACGAGCTACAGCTTTTAATAGTCGGGCGGGCGAGCGGTAGCAGCACGATACTTCAAACTTTAAACGCGTTTTTCTCGAAACACTGTTTTCAAAGTCGGTGGGCACGATATCTCGAGAACGCTTGATGGATTGTTTCCAAATTTACAGGAAATACGATGAGAAACATTTAAAGGTCGTTGACGATCTCACTTTAAAAAAATCGACCTCCATTTTTTAATAGCTACGTAAAAATGACGACTTTTTTCATAGACTTTGTATGTCCGAGTTTCAATTCGTCGCCACGTTGTCTAAAAAAATGATTTTAAAAATCAACGATCGTCAACGACTCGTCTTTATTGTTAACTTGAATAACTCGTTTGGTTTTTAGATTTCGGATAGAACGTTTGAGCTGGAGATTGTCCACCGCCAAATGGCGGCCATGTTTTCGTTGTTTTTCTGTATTTTTTGGTGATTTTTTTAAAGGCTCTCAATATATGTACCTTTATGGTAAAAACAAATGCGTTTCTTTTTTACCAATCGTTACCCATAAAAAAAAATCGGAATTTGGCAATTTTTCGTGCCTCTGGGACTCTAGGTAGATGTAGTCCCTTAAGAGAAACGTTTTTCGCATACGGGCTTGAACAACGAAAAATAAAAAACACAATATCGAGTAGTAAAATCGAATAGAGAAAAAAGAAGGGAAGAGTTAAGTTCGCAACGGGACTGAGACGAGAGGCGAAATGAGAAAGTGGATGGAATTTTTATAAATAAGTTCCCTCGCATCTTACGACCCGTACAATGTTTTGCATGAACAATTTGTGTGCGAGAAAGAGTACCCAAGTGCGTGTTATACCGGGCTGCCACAGCAGACACGTCAACCATTCCACACCAATTCTCAGTTTACTTATTCCAAGCCAGTAACGAAAAAAAAAAGTAACAAACCAGTGGAACCCAAAGAGAGTGAATACTTGAGAGTATAGCCGAATACATTAATTTTTGTTGTCATTGAAGTTCTTGTTACGATTATTACATACGTTTCGTAAGTGCAGCTACTCGATATTGAAGGTCCTGGGAGTAAGTAGTTCGGGGTCTCTTCCCTGTGGACACCAAACTCAGACTGAAAAAACGAATACTCCGAATTTCCTGACTTAATATCGAGTTTTCTTTGCATCGTTATTGACCGACAAAAGGAACGCTGCCTTGGGTTTTTTCTCGCTGAAAGATTCGACGAGGACGAACAATATAATTGGCCGACGCGGAACTGATCAAATGACAAATAACATTATTTCAAATGCACGTTTTCATATATTAAGATGGGTCTTTCATTGTGTGAGATGCGTGCATTTTGATCATACGTATAACAAGAGCAAGGTACTTTGGTGAAACTAACATTCGGATGCCCTAAAGCTACGATGGAAAAAATGTTGCACTCTATTTAGTTTCTACGAGAAATACCTTGTCTGACGCTAAAACAATGTGGCCAAGAAGAATATTATTTTTCCCCCTAAATACTATATTAAGGGCAGTGCTGCACGTAGAAGACTGAATTGAAATTTGTTTAATTATCAAAATTTAATATGCTGTTTGATATACTGTTGGAAGAAATGGAAGTTGCAACATATGTGTGGTAAGTGGGCGATTATAATGACTTATGTTAATAAATTATTTCGATCAAACGAGAGCAAAGAAATGCATGCGCGCTCGTGTTATCACAAGTTAACAATTGCAAAGATACATCATCCAACGGGTATATTGATAGATGCAAATTTTTGTAGAACGACAATTGTAACTGTATCCCCCAACAGTGCCAATTGGACACAAGATTTCCCATTGATTTCCATGGCCAACTTTGATATTGCTCACCTTCGCTATAAAATATCTTACAATTAGTTGAATAATGTATATAGTCAACGACACTACATAATTGAATAATATGATGCAAAAATCACAGAGAAAATCTTCTTGAGACAAAAAATCAACAAACATTTGTGAAAAGAGTTTTAGAAACCTTGATTTTGTAGTCGTAACAGCATTCCGACAATTACTTCTCATTGTCGTGAAAATATTCTTTCGTCTGTTGTCACAAGTTTTCCATTCACTTTCGTTCTCAGAAGGACGAATAAAAGATGTGTGCAGTAAAAAAATAAACGCAATATCTACATTGCGTGTGGTGCTTTTGTGTGTGTTTCAGCTTACCGAAAGAGTAATGATTATAGAGCAACTCTTGAGGATGCCTATCATCAAGATCAGCGCTGTTGATGCCAAGTGGGTCCAATTTAGCGATATGATGACCACGAATCTGTCAATGCAATGGCCCAAAGTTCATACCAGCCGTATGATTTATGTTGCGGTTATCAAAAACGCTTCGATTGATATGCTCGAAGCGTTAAATTTCCTTCATACATAACTTCACAATTGTCTTCAGTGAGTTTCGCAACAAGAATAAGGGACAAACAAAAACGTAAACATCTTTCCAGTCGGTATGGAAGAGACTGAGGCGGCGTGTCGAATGGGCATAGAGTGTTAAGAGACAAAACAACTCAAAAGGAATTCATTTCGCGTGCGTAATCGTTCAATTGTCGCGATTACTGCCGACGACAGAGCAAAAAACATTGTTTTCAATTTACATTCTCTCCAAAAAAAAAAAGAAAAATAGCACTTTGGCATTCCGCCAACCAGCTCACACCTCCCAAAAGTCGTGGCAGATAGGATTCAAGGAAATGGACGTGTGTACGAACATTCCAAAAATATCAAGAAAAAAAAACATGCTACAAGCCTGAAACGCGAGCAAAAAAGTAGTTAAACGTTTCGTAACGCAGGCAAGCAAACGACATTGAACGTGCAAAGCCGAGCAGAGACCATTTACGACGGAGCTTACCTTTCGGATACGACTCATTGACGTTACAATTGGAATTAAGCGACCTTTTGTTTTCGCCTTTTGTTACAATCTTTCTTGGAAACCATAGTCGAAGAAATGTTTGTCTAACGAGCATGTACCGAGTGACCCACGATTATGGAGTGGCAAATGGAATCGTTTGATCGCGACCCAAATGCATTTTCAGTATCAGTGTAAGTGTGAAACGAAACTTTTTTCATTAGCGAGTCAATGGTAACGAAGATTCGGATAGTTGATATCGTATGTAACATTTGCTGACGGAATAAGCGTTCGACCTCGTTACGTATGTATTGATGAGTTGGTTTATGCGCAGAGATGAGCAGAATCAAGTCTTTCTAATGTGTCAGTAATCGATTATTGTACAACAAATTACGAGTTCAATGACTCTAGCGTTTTACACGATGGGTTTTTTAGTGCCGATTATATGCATGCTCGTACGACTTTTTCGGAGATTCATTGGAAAGTTTGATTTCGACTCACTGCGCTATTGTGAAAGTGGAAGAGTGTGCTAGGATCTTTTTTTTTTCTCGTTGTTTTTCGAACCTTACCAAGCATGTATTGCCGAAGAACACGCTCCGGAGCTCCCTTGCGAGCGGCATAATGTGTGTGTATCAGGTCGTTTCGCATGATACCCAGAGGGTCCAGGTCAGCGACCAAGTGACCACGAGCCTACGATGCCAATGAACAAACGTCCCAACAGAGTCCCAACAGTTTAGACAACGATTCGCTTTTCTTTTTATCTTCGTTATTCTTCTTATCGATAACTCACTAAGCATTTACTACACATCATATAAAGTATCACTTAGACGACACAATCGTCCGTTTGGACGAAAAAAAAACCGGCCAACAGCCATTCCAGTTTATCCGAACGTGTCAATGTGAGAAAATAAAAAATGCATGCTTCTTCTAGGATGTTTGTCAGCTGGAATGGCTGTTGACTTTCTTGGAAAAGATGATAAAATTCATAACCGTGACCATTGAAGTTGCCGAAAAACACATCGATAAGAAACGCTGCAACACAATGCAGAAAAAAAACTGCTGCTTCTTCCTCAGTGTCAGTATAGTGACGTGACAAGTGTTAATGCGAAATTAGCCATGACTCGAGAATACGACGAACGATTTGTTTCGTTGCATCACGTCGGGTTAAATATGAGAATCTTTCTTCACTGTGGTTTCCATTTTTGTTTCGAACTTTCGGGGAAACGTATAGATTTGCCGGACATGCTTGAGGTAGAAGCGCAGATGGTGGTGTATAGCTATAGCATAAATTGCGCAATCCCGGGCTATTATGCAAGAACCCGACGATAAGCATGGCCACTGAGTTGAGTACGTTTTTTTCCTGTACAATCGTCTCCTCTAGTAATTCATCGATATTGCAAGGGTATGCACAATAGCCCGGAAACATTGAAGTATTATTGTATTTGTATGGATATATTCGTAAAAAATGGCATTATACGGGAGCTTGCGTCAAAATGATGATATACTTAGCATCACTTTCTAATCAAGTCGAGATAAAAATGGGAAGAACAATTTTAAGGCGGGACACCACTGTGACGAGTAAAAATTTATATATATATTTTTTTGCATTTTCTCAAGGTACAAATATTCAAGAATATGCGAAAAAAGTCAAGTTAAAATATTAAAAATTGATTAAGTTGTAGACGGTTTGGTGAGAGCAGGTAGCGCAACGATTTACGTATACTAAAACTTTCAATCGCGTTTTTTTCGAAACGACTTTTCTCGACCTGGCCGGCATCATAACTCTAGCTATAATTGACGATGTTGAAGTTTGCATCGTTGGGATTCAACGAAAGTTTGTTTTTATTTTTCTAATGCCTCATTTTCATTAACATCCAAAAAAATTCCTTGCATATTTAGGCTGAAAATCTCTAAAAAGGATTCTAAAAAAAGTTCAAGCGATATTGGAGGCCTGAATTTGCAAAAACAAAAGTTGGACTACGGAACTTTCGTTGCGTTCCAACGATGCAAACTTCAGTATCATCTATAATGGTCCAATTTTCAATTTAAAAAAACCCAAATTTCCGTAACTGCCGTAGATATCGTTGTACGTAGTCGTTTTTGTCTAATTTAGCATTTTTTAAGCGCCCGAATATAAGAAAAAATTTCGCCAAAATTACACTTTTTTCTGAACACCGGCCATTTTGTGATTTTTTTCTCGAAAAAAAAAAACGGCTAAATTTTTTGTACAGATGCTCTATTGTACCTCTGTAACGTTAATTAATTTTTAATTTTTGATAATAAGAGTTTACACGAATTAAGTTCAATGTATGCGTAATAACGTACCTTTTTTCCAAATCCCAAAAAAATAATTCAGTACACAACAAAAATTCGGAAAAAAAACTACCTTTTTCGGCCCGTCACAGTGGTGTTCTCCCTTAATACGCTTTGAAACAACCATCTTTTCTCTCAAAAAGCGTGAAACGTTCCAAAAATGCGCCGTTATAATTTCGTGCCAGACTATGGCCCACACCGAAGGAGCTACCATTAGTGCGAGAGTTCTAACATCTGTTATTTGTCTTCACATCTCATATCTAGAAATAAAGAAAACTACATTTCACGCGTCAAAAAAGAGGGCGTATCTTGCCGTTTATCCCAAACGGTAAGCAATTACAATATTCGGGTTAATTTGAAGAGAAAAAATAATCAATCGCTCCAGAAAAAAAAAACTTGACGAAAAAAAAAGAATTGAACGAAATGTCCCGGATAATTCCATTTTTACAAATATATATCGTAATTCGAAAGTGGACCTAGAGCATTATCATCGGTTCCATGCAGTACACGACGTATCATGATTTCCCCTGAACATAAAACGTGTTTTTTTTTTTTTTTTTTTTTTTTTTTTCATTTTTCCGACCCAATTTGGTAGACGAATCGCGGATACATGCTATCAGAAAAATGTATACGATCGTATGGTGAACAGAGAGCACATTTCTCCAATGGTAACAATATGTAACGAACTGTGACGGAAATGCTTGCTACAGTCAGGAACGCAGCAACTCGCAAATTCCCGATATTCTCTGACAACTATTGGGGACAGTGAAGTGGTGATGCGGAGGCAGTTTTTTTTGTCTTCCAACTCATTCGTCTGGGAGGTGCTGAGTGGTTCGTTTATTTGTCGTCCAATTTTCGAACGCATGACGACGAGAAAGTTTCCGCGAGAGAATACCACCTGACTACCGAACGTCATTCGATACGGGACAATGACGTAGTTTTCTTATCCTCTTATACACGAATAATAAACAAAAACGGTCCCACACATCCCTTCTTATTCAAACGAAAAATAAAATACTAGTGAATTTCTGTTTTTCTCGTTAAATGTATAATTTGTCTCGGCGTACCTGATACGATCGGATTATCGCTTGGACGGCGAGATGGTCATCAATGATTTTCTCGTTAACGGGCATTTGGCTGAGCTGCGATCCGCCACCGTGAGGGAGCAGAGACCCGAGGGGTATCTGATTGTAGCTCGGTGCGAGAGACGGAGGCGCTTGATAGGCGAGGCCAGGTGCTGCCCCAGCTGTGCTATTCCGGAAGAAGGAATCCCATGACTGAGAAAACGACGAAAACTCATGTATTCCATCAATTCATTGGTGAACATTTTAAACAATTATCTCGTGATTGTCAGAGCGAGAAATGTCTTTATTTGTTCTAAATTCATGCGTAAGAAGCGACAATGCAAAATTCTAGACTGATCCCAGCTGAAAATGACAAATATTTGGTATTTAGTCGAGGATATTTTACCCAACGTTTGCCCCAACTTTAGGGGTTGGGGTTTGAAAGAAGCATTTAAATTGCAGACAAAATAGCGATCGCTGTACTTGTGTCAAATTTTGGGATATCGAGAGATTATTAACGGGCTATATTTATCTAGGTGGGTCAAAAAATTGCATTTTCCAACAATATTTTTATTCGATAGTATCACCTGAATATATTCTATATTCTATATTCCCTGAAAGTTTCATTTCCTATAGGGGCTCAGGCTATATTCCCTGACAGTTTTATTGAAATATTCCTCAAATTGAATGAGCTACAGCCTCGAACAGTCGGCCGGACGAGGGGTAGCAGCACCATACTTCAAACTTTAGGCGCGTTTTTTTCGACACACTGTTTTCAAAGTCGGTGGACATATCTCGAGAACCACTTGATGGATTGTTTCCAAATTTACAGGAGATATGATGAGAAACATTTGAAGGTCGTGGACGATCTCACTTTTTTTAAATCGATCTTCATTTTTAATGTCTTTAATAGTAAGGTTTAATATTTACGTAAATTCACGTTGTTAGAAAAAATTATTTTTAAAATCGACGATCGTCAACGACTCGTATTTATTGTTAACTTAAATAACCCGTTTGGTTTTCAGATTTCGGATGGACCCTTAAAGCTGAAGTGTGTCCACCGCCGTTTTTCTGTATTTTACGGTGATTTTTGAAGGGGTTAGGCTACTCTAGCATTTTCGAAAAAACGATTTTTTTTCATGGTCTCCTACGACCTCAAAAATGACGTTCCAAAAGATTATGGCCGGGAAAAATCTCTAAGTACTTGGTTTTCGAATTTTAGTACAAGGCCGCCTAGTCCGCAGCTCACTACACAGAACTTCAAACGCGTTTATCTCAAAACTGCATTTTTTAAGTTGGCCGGAAACATAACTCGGACAATTTTAAACCGATTCACTTCAAATGTTGAATATATCTTGAACAATACATTGTCTATGGAAGTACGTAGGATTTTTTTTATATTGCATAGTTCATTTGTTATTAACAATTATCTGACGATTTTTTAAGCAAATGTTTCACTTTCCACTTTAAATGTGCGCCATTTGGCCAAAAATCAATATATCGAAAAAATCATACGTACTTCTATAGCAGTTATTATATATAATCGAAAAAAATTCATTGGCTCATTATAATTCAAAAATTACAGGAGCTGTTTGTCCGGCCGTTGACCCTTGAAAAAGCCGTCATCGCAAAAACGCTGCGCAGCCGCCATTTTAAAATTAATCGCTTCAAAAAAATTATTGTATACAGTCACTGATATGTATGATAAGCACCCTTTTTTGTAATCTCGATTTATTTTCTAGGTTTTCTGAAATAAAAAAATTCCCAAAATGCCAATTTTTGTGGCCTCTAGAGTGGTCTAAGGCCTTAAGGCCCTGAATATATTTATGTATATTTGCGTTTAAAAAAATGCGTTTTGTTTTCACTGATCGTTTCCCATACGAAACATTCGGAATTTGGCAATTTTTTTCGGGCCTTCAGGTAGATGTAGCCCCTCAATATAACACAGAGTATTATTGGGGTATAGTTCGAAAAAATATCGTACTGACGACGAATGAAAACTCCTCACTCATTTGAGAAACTTTGCGAGTGAAATAAAATGTTAAGAAAGCGACAGGAATTTCCGTTACGAGATGAAATCTGTCGTACTGACCACGTGGACGCTGTGCGGATCTTGCAGCCACGCGTTGTACATTTCTTCGACGTAAGAGCTGGAGCTGCCATTGAGGAAGGGCTCGGTAGCGGCGCGGCTCGTGTAGCGTTTCAATGACTCGACACTAATGGCCGGATTTGCGCGGGTCAAGGGATTGCCCCGCACCAACCATGAGGCAAATCTTTCGCCTCCGCAAACCCGTGGTGTTAACGGGTACAGGGTATTGAATACCGTTCTAGCCCTGTACATTTTGGTCTGGAAAAAAGAAACAGAAAATGTTCAATGTCGAAATGACGAAATTTCGTCGCACCAATAGCAACGAGATGAAATTCGCGACTGTCGAGGCGACGAGACAATTGATGAGTTTAAAATTAAACATACAGTCTGTTCACGATGACTATAGCTTCGAGACGTAGAACGCGAATTTCACTCGTACATTCGCTTATTCGATGTCGCAATATTTCATCTGACCGTTGATCGATTACTTTTTTTCCGCTGTAAGATATATTGAAAAAAAGCATACTCCTGCAGAGGGAGAGCGAAGTTTCGAGAGCATCGATATTTGTCGCATACATTAACCGTTTGCCAATATACTCGGAGGCATTTTTTTAGATTAGTCCGTCTCGGAAATACGTCCGCTGATAGAATATCTCGGTGGTTAATCTTATCGCGGAAAATGCCAAGTAATTCCGGTTTCGTCCTCGTTTAGCCAATTGTCTGAGTAATCACTGATCGTGTCGGCTTTCTTTTCGCGTGAAAAACTAACGATCGACAGTCTCGGGTCGTCCGATACACGTTCACCACCAATTTCAAACACGTTTTCGCAACAATTATAAATTACTTTCAATCAGACTCGAAATTTCACCGAACTCAAGAAATCGTCGGAGGACAAAAGATAGACGCAGGAATTCATTTGCGTAACAAATGTGACCAATTTTTTAAATGACACGTTTCGAAATCAAATTTATCCGTTTGTACAATTGCAGCGAATGAAAAAGTTGAGAAGCAAAGCGAGAAAGCACATAGTCAGAAACGACCTCGCTTATCAGGGACAAATCTTGGTTCCAATAGGAGGCCCGATACGCTGGCTCGTAAATCTGGCTAGACCTGGTTAGAGGTAGACAGACGTGAGTCATCAGAAGAGTTGTAGGACTAACGTGTGTAAAGAAGTTATCAAAGTTTGTTTTACGATGACTCTGGTTCAACTTGACATTTATCATAACTATTATCAAAAAGATAAGAACTCGCAGTCATAACATTTGTGAGTTTGCAATAAATCAAATGTAGTAAAACTTTCAAGTGAATTGCAAAACAGCAGCGCCAATTATAATCAAGTTGACGTTGAAGTTTGCCCCGTTGAAATGCAACAATTTTCATGGATATTTTTAATTTCTTTATTTTTACGATTATCCAAAGCGTTTTGCAAGTTGAGGTCGTGAGTCCTCAGTAAGAACACGTAAAACGTTTGAGTGATTTTCACAGCCCAGAAAAATTCAAACGATTGAAACGAGTTGTTTTTCTTTGCGTTCGAAGGATGCAAACTTCAACAACGTTCAAATTAAGAGTACATTTTTGTATCATTTTCCGTGAATTTAATGGACCCGTCGATCAGACATTAATTTCTAATGAAATCGATATCATATGCAGCGATGAAAAAAGTTATAGTCAGCTATATTTAGGTGTAGCGGTATATTTTAAGTAAAAAAAGTAAAAAAAATACACTGGAAAATGATCTCGACCATTTTCATGTTGAGCCAGCCTCTGAATAAGTTGTCAACAAAAAACGATTGTCTATCTTCAAAGCGAACGCCAGTGCTTAGTCATTAAATTGAATTTTCCATTTAGAGAATGTGAAAATAACTGGGTAGTCATTATCACATGACTTTATATTACGTAACACAAATTTCATAATTGGCATAAGTTATTCACCCGCAAATTCTTGTTTATTCAAATAAGCTCTACTGATATGCCCAATTAAATTTTATATTATATTTTGATATACATCAATGTGATTTTACTTTGAGCTTATTCAAATTCACTGCACGCAACACTGTTGAATTTGGAAAGCCCATTATCAATCATTCAAGGCGATTAATCGATACTTATCTAACAATATGTTTCACCGTATGAAACATGTTGTCAGGTAATAAAAATAAAATTCCATTCAATTGGATTGGAGATCACAGAGCGAAACAAGACACACATCAAAGTGCCTGTTTCCTGATATTGCAGTGTGCATCTTTGGAACGCAAAGAAAATCATTTTTTGTTCTAATTGCCAAGTTTCATTGGCAGAACAAAGCGACTGTAAACTTATTTTTAATATTCTCATTAGAGACCTAGAAGCTAAATCTATTGAGAATGATTTTAGATGACAACAAAATGGAAAAGAAAGGAAAATAGAAAATCTTTTTGTTGCATTCCAACTTTGCAAACTTCAACGACATATTTCATAGCTACGATAGTGGGTTGCAAGCACGTTCAGAAATCTTGGATCTGGATCACTATCGTTTCTTCGTTATTTGTCAGATCACCGAAATCGCAGACTAATAAAATATCAGTAATTTTAGTGTCCGGTACATTGTGAAAAAAATGATATGCACTGCAACTTCGATAACCCGGACTGCAGCGTGAGAGGCTCCGAATCGCACTTTCAAAAATCAAGGTTGCGCCCCATCCACCGGGCTCTGTGCAGCTGACATTGCCGATAGCACCCCTCAAAGTCCTCATTGTCCGGCATTGAGCCTGACGCTAGGGTCTGGTGTCTACTCAACGTTAAAGTTCACTCAAAGGAAATTTACAAAAAACAGAGTCTACTAATCGGCTATAATGAAAAATACGCATTCACGGAGAAATTGGTTTTATATTGAAAAGGTTGAGTACCAAAAAAATGTGAACTTCAAGGTATCCAAGTTTCGTAACAAAACATAAAATTGTAGCAATCGTCTCGTTCGGCCTCAGATACAGCCATGAATTTCATTTGAATCGTGCATACTCTTCCGTCATACGCATTATTATTATTATCGCAAGAGGTGTTTAGTACAAAGCACCGGCGTGAATATCTGGCAAAACACAAGTACGTTCGCAGCCAAGCGACTCAGAAATTCACATTCAAAGCAAGTTCACATGACAGTCATGTGACGTTACGACCCCGATGAACGCTGAGCTACAACGCGTCGCTAGGCACTCTCCGGAATTATTTCGTATTCACGCAGCTGCATTTTTGTTATTTCTCGTTTGTCGGCAATGCCAGACGAACTGTCTGGCTGCATCGCAGACTATTGAAATTACCGAGAATACATATGAATGAGGAATAAAAGCGCTCGATTATGTCAAATGCGGTCGGAAATCAAAGAGCGGCAAAGTATATGTCAAGATTACACTGAAGATTGATGGGATTCGCTATAGTTTTTTTTTTCATGTAACGGAGTGAGGTAATAGTGTGCTGCATCAAAATACATCAACATATTTTGTGCCAAGATTGCGCAACTTTCGGCAAACGAAATATCATCTATACGTACATACGCGATACACGAGTATGTAAGATTTCAACGTTATTCGTATACACTAATATATACGTCTATGCGATAAGCAAATACGGCATGTACCGGAGAGAAATTAGGTTAATCCGTGTCAAGCACGAGATACGTCGAGAATTCGAAATTGTCAGTTAGTCATAGCTAATATCCGGCCAAGTGAAATTCTTACGAAGGTCACCTCGGGACCGAACGAATTTATAGAACAGCGTGACTATTTTTGTCTTGTGCAATAATTTTTACGTAACGAAAGAAAAAAATGTGAAAATGATTGACGACAAGGTCGAAGGGTAAACGACGACGATGAAGGACGATGAAGGTATCGTTTGACAATGAGCGTTAATTTAATTACTATATCGATACTCGAGAATACGAGAAAAATTGCGTACCTGATGTTAACGATGCAAGTGTGACAGGCCGTCCACCATTTGCAACTCACAGGTACGCTGCGATCCTACGCCTTCTTAAAATAATAAGTCCGGGAACGCGACTCTAGCGCTCGGCACCGACATATTATGAAACTCAAAACGGCGCGGATTACAAATTTGTAATACGATCATTATGTATTTTAAGCGATTGCGTCTTCGCGACTCATTTATCATTAACGCTTCATTATCGTTATAAATATTGAAGCATGTCCGTAACTGGCGATATTGTTTTGAGCGATAAACTTGATGAATTGTTGACAGAGTGCTTTGAGTTGAAAAAAAACGTTGCTAAGAAACATCACTGTACGATTGTTGGATAATTTAAATTATGTTTGTACGACAATTCCTCGTTGGATCACACGGAATAAAAATAATGATTATTGAAAATAATTTTTAATGATAACTCGTTTGAAACTTTATTGAGAATAGATATTGGGGTAATCGCAGTTCGACAGCATCTATTTTCTTCTAGAAAATAACATTAACACAAAACACCACCGTGACGGGTAAAAATATTTCTTTTTTGCATTTTCTCAGAGTGTACATATTCAAGAATAGGTGAAAAAATGTTGAAGTCAAAATACTGATAATTGGTCAAGTTACAGACGATTTAATGAGAGCTATAGTTGCAATTAGCTATAATTGTTAGCTATAATTGTCCGTTTTTCAATTTAAAAAAAAAACTAAAATTTCTGTAATTACATAATCTATCATCGTACGCAGAGTTTGTTTTTAAATTTAGTCTTTTTTAGGCCCCCGAATATGGGTAAAAATTTCACTTTTTTTACCACTCGCGATTCTGTGATTTTTTCGGAAAATGTCTATGTAAGCGAGAATTACAATTATATAGATCATAAAACATTTGTATTTTTCAGACCAACCATTCTAAAGTTATCGATTCGGCAATTGGGACACATTTGCCGAGAAATTAGTTTTTAATTTTTTTTAATGAAAATTTACACGATTTTCCATGCATGCTTAATGACATACCTTTTTTTAAAAACCCCAATAAATAGTCTAGTAGTAAAAAAAAATTGGAAAAATGACCGTTTTTGGTCCGTTACAGTGGTGTCCTCTCTTAATCTTATTTTATTGCTCCATTATCAATCGAATTACTAAAAAATTATATATTTCGTCCAGTCGACAATCTGATTACTCGGAATAATTAAAAGTTACGAAGTAACTTTTGACAGTAAGTATAAAAAGATTTGACGATATAATCAACGTTTAATTTACTCCAAAAATGACTTTTTCACTGTTGAGGTTTTAACGTGACGTCTGACCGAACTGAATATTTCTCTATTCGATGTGAAATTCGTATGACAGACGAGGCTCAAAAAACACGAAGAATGTGATCGCGATCATACAGTCTTTGCTTCCCGGAAACCTGCCAATTAATCTTTGTCACTTTTGTGGGGTTTCGTTATCTCGTGTTTATTTTTCGTCGCGATAAATTTTTTTTTCTCCTCCATCTCACTTGGTTGCAGTGAATATATTTTTCGTTCGTATACGCAAAATTGTCAATGGCAGTGCGCTTTGTCATTTTCTCCGAGAAACAAATAGCGATTATGGATATGGAATTTTAAATCAACGAGTGAAACGTCGCGATGGATACTAATGGCAGCGAAGGGACGTGGATGAGCGATGGCTATGCGGACACTCGAAATGATCTTGTCGAGCAATCATCGGCCGTCGAGTACGCGCAATTTGAAGAAATATACGAAGATTCGCCACCGTCAGTCAAGAGTCGAGATGCCATATTTTTGACAGGTTTTTAAAACAACTTACCAATAACTTGGGGAATATTTGTGAGATGAACCAATTTAATGCATTTCGTATTTTTGTTAACTCTGCGCGCGTCAGTAAATTCGATAGTAAATTCACCGTATTGCTTCGATCATTCACTTGTACAGGTTAAAAAAAAATGTATTCCTCAGTTTATCGACGTATCGATTAACTGTATTTTTCTATAGCACTTTAATCATTTTTCGAATAATTTCTAATTTTCTTCTCTTGCTTGTCTGTTTTTTAAGGGGGGAGATTTCTGTGGCGCGGAAAAAATTGCTGATTATCCTGACTTTTTTTTTATGGAAAGATCTTTTTATCTTTTTTGAGATTTGGGGTATGTTTTATTACTACTTTTGGCTGTTACATGGTATTTTTTATTAATCTGTAAAAATGGCGGAGGTATTGCATGGTCTTCTGAGCGGGTTGCGGCGTGACACGTAGCGTCGGCAGAATTAATCTGGAAAAAAACCAACGAATATTTTTCTCTCATTAACACTCATACGCAGAATATGAACCAAGAAAAAGTGAGAAATGTTGAAAATCCATTAAATGGTACGCTCTGGAACAAAGATTGAAATTTCCGAAAAAAATTGTTACATTCTGCAAATAAAAAATACTTTTTATTTTTCTTAAAGAAAATTTGGGGTCATCTTTTAGACAATAAGGTTAAAACGATTTATACCGAGTTACATCAGAATCGGCCGATAAGTTTTTTAGCAATACGTCACGCCAGTTTTTAAAATGCAGTTTAGAAGACCGTGCTATACTTCCGCCATTTTTGAAGATTATTTTTTTTAATAGCAGGTAATAATCAAAAGAAGGAAAAAAAATACCCTAAGTCTAAAAAATGGTGAGGAAATCTTTCGTTCGAAAAAAAAAAAATGATGAAAATCAGCAAATTTGTTTCTCCCCTAAAGGTATCTCCCCCTTTAATTTCCTTTGACGAACTTTCCGAAATGAGATTTCCAATTTTTTCTCAATCGCCCTATCTCCGCTATCGCAGAAGCCGAAAAACAACTGGAAGCAACGGAGTCGAAATACGTCTCAGCGATGGCAAGATTGCGATATTTGAAACTGCTGTACGACACCGCAGGCTCGATGTCTCTGGAAACGGCCGATTACAATCGAACCGACGAATCGGCGATAACCGAGAGAAATTCACAGTCCGACGCCTCCGATGAAAATTGCGAAAATAATTTGACTTCCGGAGATGCGCAACATCATGCCCAAGAATCCAACAATGTAGAACGGCCCGTGCAAGCAGGAAGTGGTGAGCGACAAAAAACCCCGATTAGTTTAGGCGAATGGACATTTTTCAGAGATCCGTGTAAAAATAAATATGAATACATCAGAGTCAGCCGAGCAGAGTCCAATGTACACGGCGACATCCATCAAGATCACATCAGGACCAAATAATTTTCACGATGCTACCAACAAAAATAGCCATGACCGCGATGGCCAAAATCGTTATTCCGAATCAGCCAAAGGTGGAAGAACAAATTGCGTGTACAAGGATTCGACGGGATATTCTGAAACTGATCATACAAATGTAAGATTATCTTCATCGATTTGGAAAACTATATTTCAGTGGAGACATCAATATTACTTTAGGGGCAACAGCACCGTGTTACGTCTTAAACATTGGTTTTCAAAAGTTCAGAAACGTTAATGATAATTTACATCCGGTTCCTCTTTTTCACTGATTTGTGCCCTCGAGGGTGAAATTTGTCCACCTTTAAAAAAAGGCTATTTTCATGATTTTTTTTATAGGTTTATGTTATAGATATTGCTATAAAAATTGTTACACTTAATAAATACACTTTCGAAATACATTTTTAAAAAATGATTTATTCGAGTCACTATTTATAGACGAAAATGGTAATTAAAACAATGTCCTTAAAAAATTGTAGATCTGCGCTGTTGATGAAATCACGGAGATGGATCAACCGAAACGAAAAAAATCAAACGGTTTTAGATTCAGTACGTTAATGGCTATAGCGCATATCATACGATATTTGATGTATGCAAAAATTACAAAATGGCGGACATTTTTCGAAAAACCAAAAAAACAATGTGTTTTTTCACCGTTTTTTTAAAGTAAATATCAAAATTTTGAAAAATCCTTGATATGCGCTGTAGCTATAGTTGTAAAGAATGTGTGGTTAAAATTTCATAAGGATCGGTTCAGTAGTTTCGAAGACTTTATCAACAAGCCGTCGAAAAACGTTGTTTCGAGAAAAACGCGTTTAAAGTTTGCTTTGGTTACATAAATACACAAAAAAAATTAGTTTTGTATTTCGAAAGTGTATTTATTAAGTGTAACAACTTTTATATTAATATCTATAATTTAAACGTATGAAAAAAAATCATCAAAAAAGCCTTTTCAGCGTTTAAAGTTAGAAGACCCCTTAATGTAGATACAAAATACTAGATAAGTACCAAATTTATCTGAAATATTGAAAAATCGTTTTGCAACATTTTCCGAAAAAAATGCGTTTCTTCTTTTTCGTAGAAATTTAGTCTCTTGTATCTACATTCAGAAATTCGATGTTGTGCTCCACGTTTAATTCTAAAAATCTGAAATATTTCAAGCCGGAGGGCTCCAGCATGCTATCATTACATAATGGACAAAATCTGTGCAGTAATTTTTCTACGGTTATTTACGTATACCTTTATGAAGCAATTGTAGAATTTTAATCAAATGCATGAACTTAAAAAAGTCTTCACAGTCTCCACTTGAGTTTAGGCCCAATGGAGTAAATTCCTAATTAATGAAATTTCACCATTACGAAATTCTTCCCCATCGATAGCGTATACGCAAAGAGCACTTGACGGGCTCGACGCGAATGCAGCACCCTTATCAGCTACACCTGGCAGAATACTCCAAGGGCCTTCAGGACGAATTGGAGGAGGAATTGCGAAAGAATGCTGACTCTCCAAAGCTCGAAGACCAAGAGACACATTCAGACGCGTTGAAATCTTCGCGGCAGCAAGATTCAAAAGAGCCAGCATTACATCTGAACCTTTCGGAGAGCGTCGAGACCGTGCAGACGCTGATAAAGGACAAAAAATTGCGCAACAAGCAGCGAAGAGTGAGCAGTAAAATTGCATTGAAATCAATCGATGACACGGCGGGTCCAATTTTGAAGCGCAAGAGAAAGAAACGTGCAGGAGTGAAAATATCCAATTCGAGATGCACCACAGCTACCAGAGACACGGGTATTTCTGAAAATAAAAAGGACGTTAGGAGCCGAAAGCAAAGAGGTATTGTTTTGCCATCAAAATACATACTTTTGAGTAACCGCAGAAAAATAAACATCAAACTTCGAAATTGAACCTGTGCGAAAATATTATTCTTCAAGGCCACTCGACCATTACGCGATTGCAACAATCTCAAAAGTATCGTCAGGATGTTCCCACGAAGAGTGAAAACAGCAAGAGCGAGGTCGTAGAGATTTATCACAACACTGCAGTAAAGAGTGGCAGTCTGTCCGTCGTTTCGAGCAAACATTCAAAAGTCATGGATTCGCGTGTCCGCGGCTTCAACGCGGCTAATAAGCTTGATCAGCCGTGGAGAACCAAAGGGAGCTACAGACTCGTGGAAAATAACGATCCGGGCAAACGTGTTTGTGACGATATCGAGGAGCAGAAATCTAGGAGACAAGAGAACAACGAACTCTCTGAACCGACGGAAAATTGCGAAAATGAGTATGAGGCTTCGCAGGACAATTTGGTAGAAACGACCGATTTCAGGTATAATCGTATTGGTTTAATTTAATTCAATTATAATCATTTTCGGACTTATTCAACTCAATTTTGTTCATAAGTTTTACTTTTTTTTATACATTAGATTTGTAAATATCTATACCTCAATATGGTAAAATAAAGGTATTTACGTAAATTCGTAAATTTAAAATAAAGGTATTTTAAATAAGAATTTTAAATAAAGATATTTTTTAATTTAAATATTTTTTATATTTAAATTTAAAATTCGAAAAATAAAAATGTTACATAAAGGTATTTTAAAAGGAATTTAAAATAAAGGTATTTACCTAAATTGGTAAATACTTATACCCAAATATGGTAAATACCTGTGAAACCTATACTTTAGATTGGTGAATACCACGAAAAGTATGAAATTGAAATTTACATCGTTGGAATCCAATGAAAATCAATATTGCCTAATTGTTTCAATTTATTTCGACAGAATAAGCTAACGGAGATTCTTTAGCCATTTTTTGAGATACCCCTTCCGAGATTTACAATATAAACCTGCAAAGAAAGATTTTGTACAATAATAAAAATGCGAAAATGACAAATATAAAATAAAACTTCCGCTGCATTGCCAACGATGCAAACTTCAACACCGTCGAAAAGTGTCAATCACTATCCTTACAATTTTTCATTTCAATTGCAATTTTTCATTTGAATTAATAAGGTCCGGAGAACCAAACAGCACGAACTATCGAGCAGATTATTCGGCTGATCAGAGTGAAAATAAAATAGCGAAGGGAGATCGTCATCATCGTCACAATCGTCAGTCACCTCGCAATTGTTCGTCTCCCTGTTACGATCTCGTGTCATCGCGAAACTACGAACTGCCAACTGTGTCGTCAAGATTGAAACAGGTCCACAAATCGTACTTCAATAGATTCAATTTCAAAAACATACCGTTCGTCGTTGGTACGTCGATCACTCCCAGTTACAATCTCGGCCTGAACATCCAAGAAGTACGTTCGGTTTCTTCCTCACTCTTACTCCTTTTTTTGAACATTTGATTTTTACAATATTGCGAGTATTCATTTTTTGCTCCATCGACGTTTCCAAATTTGGATTTAAAATTACTTCTTTCAGTCAAGTTTTTATTATTGATTTATTCCTGTTTTCTTTTTTGCCCAAGGCACTGAATTTAATGAAGACACGGCAAGGGCTATCCAGCGGAGTTCCACCACTGATCATAAGCCACGTGACTAAAGGGATGAAGCCCGCATCGCGATTGTTCGAATGTATGCGTGACGAGAACGACATAGGCCAGCTGGACGAAAGGAATACTCCTTGGAACGCGAACTCACGAAGAGTTTCCAATTTCCATCCTCGAGCATTGATCGAGGAAAAAATGTCGAGATCCGTTCCACAGGGAGGGTTCCATCTGAAAACACCGAGACTGAATATCATTCCAGACACTGAAACGCTCTACGAGGCTCGCCCTTGTACCAATCCAAAAATCGAACTAACAGCCAACGCACAAAAATCACGATCGATATGCTTGTCGATCAAGAACAATCTGCACAAAAACGTCGAAGCGAAGCCTCAATTGACGCAAAGCACCTTGTTGAGGCAGAGACAAGTATTTTTTTTGTCCTTTCCATTTCTCGCTAAAAAAATGTTGATAATATTAATATTACTACAATAGATATATTATATTGTAATAGAAATATGACATTTTTTATGACTTTTTTTTCATAGGACGAGATCGACTCTGGCGATACACAACCAAATCAACAAATCAAGTGGCAGAACACAAAAGGTATTCGAGAAGTACTGATGAATTTTCACGATCAGTACGAAGCCATGATCTCGTGAGTTGATTCGAATAATAAAAACGATGTTGAAGTTTGCATCCTTGGAATGCAACGAAAGTTAATTTTTCTTCCAACGCACATGTTTTTTTTTCGTCGATTTAGGATACGAAAATCACTCAAACTCTTTTTCTTCATCCTCTCCAGAGATTCACGATCTTAATCTATAACAAAAATGATAGATTGTAATAAAAATGGAGAAATCAGAAAAATTGAAATGAACTTTGCGTGGATCACATCGATGCAAACTTCAACACCATTAATGAGATTTCTACTACTCTCTTGAAAGCCCAGTGTTCGAGACGAAACATACTTATTGAACTTTATACATCTAAACACCTTTGTATCTAAACCTAAAACCTCTTTATATCTAAACATACACCTAAACGTTCAGCCTAAACTGCTGAAGACAGAAACATGAAATTTGGCAGATATGTTCCTTAGATTGTGTAGAGGGGTACTAAAAAGGGATTTTTCGAAAATAAACTCCAAAGGAGGTGAAATGGAGTGTAAAATTGTTTTCCTTGCTTGTATAAACGCGAGCGAAAGTTAGTTCTTCATATACTTCTGTCCCATAGATAGAATCAATAAACAATTGACAGATCTTTATTCCACCTCTCAATGAAATTCTCATCGATCCAGAAATGAGAAATTCTTTCACAAAAATTGTCTCTTGACAGAAATAAAATGTTCAATCATTGTTCAACCCTTCAAAGCCTCTTAACCATTTTTCGAAAAAAAAAATCCATTGATTTTCAAGAATTACTTTCCAAAACAATTATAAAAAAAATCCGGCATCCAGACAGTCAAAAGATCCAATACTTTTTCTTTACATTCCACTATCGTGTCGTACGTGCAGAAAGTTCGAGAAGCTCCAGGAGCAGGCTAAAAAAACGAGTGACAAATCTTTGGACAAAGAAATAGCAGCTCTGGAGAAAGAGCTAAACGCCAAAGAGGAAGAAATCAACGCGGTAGCGAGCCTCTATCAGGAAGTGAGTTTCTCAACAATGTCAAAACTCAACCCGACCAAAATCCACCGATCTTTATTTTCACTTTCTTTCTTCAGGTGATGATCTTGAAAGAACAGATGAAGATGCTTCACGAGAGAAACAGTCTGGTTTGCGTGACCACCGAGTCGCCGAGAGGCCCGGCGTCTCCACATTTCACGATTCGGGCACAGGCGGCAAATCCGATTCGCATGATCAATTTTTACAGACGAGGCGGACTTGCCAATAATCAAGGTCCCCCGACATCGACGAAATTGGCCGGTTTGCTTCGTCAGATCAAAACGTTCCAAAAACAATTAAAATCCACCGCGTAATTCCGCTCAATACCCGAGGTGACCGCTCGTCCCTTTGAGGTATTTTCTTGAGAATTCTCGAATTTTTCATCGTCGTGAACAGAAAAAAGTTGAAAATTACGAAAATTAGTCGGTCGGGGGGAGGGGAATAGCAGGTGAAGAAAATTGGAGAAGCAAGGGAATTTAAATTGCGGAGATAAATAATTTGTTTTATGTGGTACTGATTCGTTCGGCTATCTCGTGTATATTTTTGTTTCATTTTAAATGTATTAATATGACTGCGCGTATATAGATATTTTTAATATACTTTGTATATACATATATTCAACACATGTATAAACGCAAAGAGCCATTTACATATATATATATATGTGTATATATATATGTGTGTATGGGTTTAAATCTTTTTCTCTCTCGTAGACATTCTTCTTTTACTCTTTGAGTCGATGCGTGCAGTTTACAATCATGGAACGATATTTCTACATGAGGCGACGCACCTTTAGTGGGCGAGAGCTTGATTATTTCGAATGGTTCTCTCTTTTTCTCTGAATTTTTTTCTCACACACCTGTGTATCGATCTTGCAATTTATTTTCTGTTGAATTTTCTCTTTAGTCTAGGAGCCCTATGATGAAAATTCCTCTGGGGTTATGTTTTTTTACTAGATATGTCGTTAAAATTCACCCGTTCCATTCTGTGAAAATATCATTGGAAAAATCTTTTCGCAACATCTATTTTATTTATTCTCGTTCGTGAGATTTTTTCGCAGTTTCCGCGTTTACGCGATGCTTTTTTTTAAACTTATCTCGAGAGCAATATCTGGTTTCGACATTTCGATCTTTCGTCGCTTCTCCAAGCGTCGGTGCTGTATCTATCAGCTACGAAAGAAAAGTATATATATATATATATATTTGTTTAAGCAACTTTTAATATAAAATTTTAAATCTATACGCCTAAATGACGAATTATTTGTTCTTCCGCAAATCGCGAGAAACAATCGGTGGCTTCCTCGTTGGTTTTTATTCTCCTCCTCCACACTTTTTCCCATCGAGCGTCTTCATTTCGAGTTACACATTTGACGAGAGCCCACGCCACTGTCTCTTCGCGACACAAATATCCTTCTTCCTTTATTTATATCACAGACTAAATGATGCTTTGGTCTAAAAAAATCGTTTCCCTTCTTGCTTTTCATCTCAATATTAAATGTTATATTGCCGAATAAATGTGATTTTTTTTTTTCGGCGGACGAAAGAGCGCGCTTTCTACGAACTTCCGTTCTCATCTTATCGATTTGTTATTTTTATTTTTTGCATAAAATATGAAAATTTCGAACCGACCCGCGATCGTTACGATCCAATGAAGTGACCTCAGGATCGACAGTACGAAAAAAAAACTTAATTGCTCAAGGACCGAAAGAAGCGCTGTTTTTTGCGCATCTTCTCTAGGGCACAGGTCCTTATTGGATTGGAAAAAAATTCGAGGCAGTTTCCATGAATTATATGCAAACCCTCAATCGCGTATAATGTACATGATTTTTTCGTTTCATTTTTATCATTTCTCAATGATGTTTGGGTTTGTTTTTTTTGTTGTCCTGTCGTTCCATGCAGTAACGCTATGATATTGTTGGATAAATGTTTTTTTTTTATGGTTGGACTATCAAACTTAAATTGTAGCACCGTCGGCAAAAGTTCCGTCAAGATGCCAAATAGCGATTGATAAAGTACGCGCTATTCATTCCGAGTCAAGTTAGAATAGCATGACAAACATTGTTTTTGCGCTTTCAAAACTGTATTTGCTCTGTCACAACACCTTTTTTTTTATAAATATTCGTTAACAACTGGATTTCCCAAATATTTGTTTATCAAGCCTTTTTTTTATTTCTTAGAAGAATTTTGCAAAACGTAATATTTCATCAAAAGATATGTTAAGATATCGCTCCCGATAATAAAAAGGATACAAATTTTTCAAATGTTGACATTGTACGCGTTGGATGAAGTATTCAAATACTTCAATTGTCAATCAAATACTTCATCTTTTTATTTCGCATTTCTATTATAATTGGAAAACAATTGTAGGCAATGAAGTTTGTTCAGAGGGAATAAAGTTTCGTTACGGTCATATGAGACGATGAATCTCTCGTATCATCGGGCAAAAATCACCTCCAGATTGCATACACGAATGGCGTTTCAAGCAAACGGCGAAATATACTCTTTTCGTCTTTCAATAGAGTGAAAAATGTTTTTTTGTTTGTTTCGACATCACATTTCGCCTCAAGCTCGAATTTCGCGCAAAAATAATGTCCCGTACGCACGATACTAATTCGACCAGAAATGGCCATGCTCGGTTTATACCGAACGATACAACGGAAAGATCAACGATCCCTGTTTTACTGCTCGCCTTCCTTTAATGCGTTATACTGACGTAACATTTTATAGTATTCTTATACAATTACAACGTGTAATATCTCTTAGAGTGGTTATCCTTATGCTTTACAAAATAACCCCATTTGTTTTCTTCGTTCTTTGCCGTCTCCCTTATGGCGCTTTGAATCTCGACCAATGAGAAATGATCGCCATTAATATTTACAAGGATGAAAACAAAATCCTTTGCACTTGAATTTTCTCTCCATCTTCCTCGGCTCCCTCTCTGTCTCTTGTTAAGAAGTATAACAATCAATTTCACCAGTAAAAATAACTATAATTCCATCAAAAGACACTTCTCGCAAAAAGAACGCAACGTGTAAAAAAAACTCAGACAAAAAATTGTCGCAATGATACAAAAAAAAAAAACGATCTCGAAAAAGAAAACTCACTCAAAAATCGTCGTGTCGCCGTTCGAGCGTTCATACGGAAAAATCGACCAGTGCATTTTCATTGCAGTTCTCTTTCGCGTCGAAATTGTTTCGGGAAAATTGGCTGTGAAAAATCTGTTTGTCGCTCAGTTCGAACACGATTGTTCGCTCAGTCCACACGGACCGTCATGCGTTTTTGGCAAGGAGTGCCTCGATCAGGCGTAATTTCGCTTTAGTCTGTTTGTAAGATTCGTAGACGGTCGACACGTGAGGCCCGCGATCCTCCCGTTGCATTCGACGACCAGCTCGCACCTCGAACTGTGCCTCGAGTTCTTTCAACGCTCGACGGAGGCGCTTTTTATCTTCTCTCGTAATGCGTTGTTGGGCCAAGAGTTCTTCGCTGCAAATAGTAAAAAAAAAAACAATAAACAATCGACAAAGACAATTTGACGAGTACAAAGATTTCACGCCTGCTTGCAAAAGTTGATATGAAAATGAGAATCGTAACACTCACTGTGGAAGAGCGTGAAGGCTTTCGCCGGTACCGCGACTACTCTCGCTGCTACTGTGCTGACTGTCGCTGTCGGTTGGAAGTTGTTCGGCCGGCTCGATGCAATCGAGAATACCACGATGTGACATATCGGGTTCGCTCGCTCTTCGTTCACCGTCCATCATGTTACCGGGCAACGAGGACGATGTAAAATCCATCGCCTCGTGCTCCAGTATGGTCGCCAATTCAGGAATACTGTCCTTGTTTTTTCCCTGCAATAATAACGTAGGCGTACAATTAAAATGATCTTTATTCGCTTGCAGCGTATCAACGAAGACGAGGGGTCCTCAAAGTCCGAAATAACATTTTTTCGTCAAAACATTTATCCGCATATATCGAAAACAACGCAGGTTGAAGAAAAATGTGCATAACTTGACGTTGAACTCATGGTGTACAGTCTGGCATGCAATTGGAGGAGAAACAAGTGAAACTCACAGCTCCGGCGCGTATGAGAAGCCTCTTGAGGGTCCTGTAACGATCGTAGAGTGGCCGAACGATGGCTCGATCGTCTTTGGTAACCGGCCGACCGAATGCACCCTCGATGTGAAGCAATCCTTTCTGCACTGCTGTTTTCTCATCCATGAGCTGCTCGTACGACAAATCCTCCATGTCGTCAGTTCTGTTTGACTTTATACGCTTGTCGCAGAGTTTTCTGTCGACTTCCTTCACCATATCCTCCATAAGAGTGGCCCTCGTTTTTTCGGGACTGTTGTTGTTGTTAGTGGTGGTGACTGCGTTGCTCAGCCGTAAGTTGGCATTAGCGAGAAGTGCGCTGACAGGATCTTCCTTGAGCAACTTGTGCTCCTTTCTGAGCTTGTTCAATTCCGAGCATAGCTTCTTTACGTCACGATTGCTCATCTTGTCGGAGTGACTCGGACGATAGCCGAAATTCTCCTCGAATTCCTCCTCGTATTTCTTGATCTTCTTCTTCAGGCCATTTATGTGCTTCGTGAGGGTCTTCAGACCGAGCTCCGTCGGGTTTGGCACGTTCGGTGCTTCATCGGTTTCCGAGTAAAATCTCCGCGGCACGAGCAACGAATTCCGCGGTGATAGCATCGCCTCCACTCGGGAATTCGTTTCTTCCTCCTGAGAAACACGAGTCAAAGAAAAACATTGTAGGTTATATTTATTAATGTAAATATATATTTTGTGTATATATATTTATATATGTATATACAGGGTGTCCTGTCATGAATGGATAATTCTGCAACTGTCGATAGGACAGATCATGTCCTCATATATGCCGGAATTTCAGTTTAGCAACAGTCCCACGGTTTTCGACATAAAAAACATCTGCTTTTAGTTTTTCGCATGCCATTTCTACAACTGATAACTTTTTTGACCCGGTTCAAAAAAATACTCTTAGTTATTTGTTTAATCTAGTCTTCTTTTTAACCTTAAATGTTAAGGAAACTTTATGAAAAAAGATCTTATGCAGAATTTTCATACAAACCAATTCGAACATCCGACTTTGATGGGATGCGGTGTTAAAAAAATGTACTACGCATATCGTGCAAATTACTTTAAAAAGTTGCTTAGTACATTGTTGATTCATGTCATTTGTAGAAATGCGAAGAACTAAACGCGGGTCTTTTTTTTCCAAAAAATAACATAAAACCCAAAATTTCGAAAACCGTGAGACTTTTACTAAAGTAAAATTCCAGTATATGGTAGGACATGACCTGACCTATCAACCGTTGTAGGATTACCCGTTCATAACAGGACACTCCATATATATATATATATATATATATATATATATATATATATATATATATATATATATAATCGAGGAGAGTATTGTAATAATCGAGGAGAGTTATATTTTGTAAAAAAAAGACTTGAAAAAATACATTGGAATTATTCACACACATTTCCCGGTCGATGCTGAAATCCCCAATTCGTCGGTACAGGATTATTCAAGTCCTCGTGATCTAAAATATGTGCTCGGACCGGAGATGGCGATCTGCTCGGTCCACTGCTGAGCATCTCGAGAAAACTTTGGCCGGTTGACTCGTTTGATCTATTCGAGCCCGGCGAGACCGCATAAACTCCATCCGACTCGTCTTCGTTTTCCTGAATGAAAACAAACGTACAAACTGAGTTTAAAAAAAAGACAATTTTCATTACTTTCATGTTTATTTTTCCCCAGGTTTTATTCATTCCGCCATAAACGTGGGAATAGACATTTGTCCATTTTCTTTGATTTTCTTCAAATCATCCACAATGTCAACGAGTAAATATTTTTCAAATGTATACTTAGTTACAGTAAAGCGGTGAATATTTTTATTCAAATATATGTGCAGACAGATCGACCCACGCATATTGAGTTTGTTTTGTTCTAGCGCGAGCGACCGATCCAGAAGGGAATCAGGATCCCTTGCCGACTATCTCATCAGCTGTTTGTAGAATGTCTAGCAGCATTTATCAGGCGCATCTTTCAGAACGCGGATCAACCTCTCCCTCAATGATAAAAAAAAATGGTTGGATACCTTTGCAGAATTTTGATCAGCCTCCAGACCCTTGTGGACCCTTCTGCGTCTTCCCTGCCTGCGCCCACGCGGCGCGATGCTGCGAGAAAATCTCTCGGTGCTTCGTAGTCTCTCGACGTCGCATTCGAATCTCTCGGCGGGAAGGATAACGTCGCATGGTGACGGTAGTGGCGATGGCTTCAACAAGACCGGCGAAACGTTCGTTCTTTCGTTCAGTGGTAAACCACTGCATCTCTGAGGAGTATCGGAACAGAAAAAAAAATTAGCCGCCTATCTTTCGGGCAAGGAGCCAATCGAAATCTTCATAAGGTCATCGACGCTCCATTTTCCATTGCACTTAATTAATTCATTAATTAATTGAGGCCTTAGGCCACAGTAACGGGTATAAAATCGTGTGCGAATTTAACAACTTTTTCGTATGAAAAAGTGATTCGCTTGTAAAATTGATTACACATCTATTTAATATGAATATCTAGCTGTTAGAAAAAATATATTTTTTTTATCGATGTACAAAATGGCCGACTACTCGAAACTTCTCGAAACAACTTTTTTCCGATTGGCGTGACAAATAACTTCAACAATTTTCACTCGAATTACTTCAAATTCAAAAGTTAGGTTCCTAATTGCATTTCGCAGAGAAGTACGTAGGGAATTTTTGATTAATCGAAAACTTTTCATTTTATGAGCAGTTTATGAGCAGTTATAACGAAATTTTTCACTGAAAATTCATTTCTTCAAATACTACAACTTTTGAATAAAACAATATTTTTTAAATTCCGTACGTACTTCTCTAGGTATTCTAATGTAGATTGACGAGAATTTTTGTTTTTTGTTCTAGGTTAAAAATTGTGGATGCTAAATGTCACGCCGCGGAGCGCCTAAAAAAAGATAACAAAAGAAAATATTAGTAGTCGGCCATTTCGTATATCGAAAATATATATATATATATATATATATATATATTTTTTTTTTTTCTAACAGCTTGATATTCATACGAAATAGATGTGTAATTAATTTTATGAGTGAATCACTCTTTCATACGAAAAACAATTGCGAATTTTTTTCATCTATATGGATAGAGTAAATTCATTGAAACCTTTTGTACATTGTTAAGTGTCATTTCAAGAACATTCCGTGAAATTTGTACGCGGAAATATCCACAAACAAGCCGGTGCCGCGTTTTTCTCGAAACCACTTTTTCAAAGTCCATGTTCACTGCCATTTGAAAACTACATGACCGATTTATTTCAAACTTGGTACATACTTTCTACATATAAAATACCTCCCCCCACCGGTTTTTTGAAATTTTTTTTACATTGAGGGGGTTTTCCACCCCCAAAATGGTGGAATTTTTCGTGAAAAATAGCACTTTTCACTTTACATGACCACCAAAAGTTTAGAAATGAAAAAAAAATTATCAAAAACCGTTGGGGGGAAGATTTGATGATACTTTGACTAAATTTTAATGGTACTTGATTTCAGATAATTTCTAGCTGAGAAACAGTGAACACCGCAAATCGTGTTTTTCCAAAGGCGTTCTTGGAAAAGCTTTGTCACGGCTTGTTTGTAGATATTTTCGCGTACAAATTTCACGGAATGTTCTTGAAAAGACACTTACCAATGTACAAAAGGTTTCAATAAATTTACTCTATCCATATAGATAAATAAAATCGCAAAAAAGTGTTTTTTTCTTCACGCTGAAACGCCTACCTTCCCCTTAATAAAAGTTTGCACCCCACGTACCACTCCGTGGCCCATTTCCTGTGATGTTTGAGACAGTGAATTGAGGTGTTTTTCGCTGTTGAAATCCTCGTGACTGTTGACACGACGTATCGACTCAGCTACATTAGTCGTTTCTTCCAGTATACGCTCCTCGCTGTTGCTCCTTATGAGTTTTCTCTCCTGGCAACAGGACTCCCGACGTTCCTTACGTTTGCGCGGTTTCAGCGCGCAAAGCAACGACGTCCTGCCCGTTTCCCTCGTTGGTCTTTCGTCGTTGCTCGAGTCACGACGGCAGACTTTACACTCGTTTGGAATTACCGGATAACTCGTGCTATCGCGAATGCTGCAATCAGAAGATCAAAATGGGCTGTAGAAGTGCCGATGATAAATTGCCACGGGTCGTGAATTTTTATTATCGTCGCTGCACATTCAATGCCAATTGCAATTTTCAAAATGGACCCTACGATATCGACTAATCCTTCGAAATTCAACGATAATAAGGGAATGAAAGGAAAAGCAGTTCGACGTGACTGAAACAAGAATCTTCAACTTCAACAAATTATGATGGATTATTGAGAATAGAAATGAGGATGATTCAAAGATAAAATAATGACGCGTATCTGTGCGATACAATTAGTAACAATACTTTCACGTTTTGTCAAAACAATATTTGTTTTTTTTCCAACGCCAATGGCATGTTCACTTTTCGACTGAACATGGTGTTATTGTCATTATTTTTTACCCCTTAGCGATTTATTTTTTTCGTTATTTTTCTTTACTGGCTCTCTGAAATGTTGCTCCGACAATCGTCGAATTCTTGCACACCTGTGAATAATAAGTACTTGGCAAAAATGCAGACTGGTTAGCTCTATGGATAATTGTTATAGTGATTATATTCGTTGGGAATACATATCTAATTCAATATGTTTTCGAAATGTATTTTTTACGAATACGTAATCGTTGAATGACTGACGGAAGGTGAAAGAATTCAGAGCTGCAATTAGTAGCTGACAAGATTACCATTTATCTTACGTATAGCGAGGAAACAGACGCTAAAAAATGTCGAGGTTGCAGACTAGCTTATGTATACACAACATGTGGGTGCAAAATTTTCCCAGCAATGTTGTGAAACATTCATGAAATTTCGTGGAATTTTATAGGGGGAGATCCGATCTTACGATCTTCAATTTTCATATTCATAAACCTAATTTTAGATGCTGGGGACGATTGTCCGCGTAACTAAAATATACGCGAAGATATTCTGTAAAGAGCATACAGTGTTAACAATGATTTCTCAAGGGCTTGCACCTTGTTGGAAATTTAAACATATTGATTTTTTTTGAGATTCTCGAAATATATTTTTAAATATTTTTCGAAAATTTCAAGTCGATACGTTCATAATTGAGGGAGCTAACCGGCGAACTTCAAACGCGTTTTTCTCAAAATTATTTTTTGAAAATCGGTGACCACGATATTTAAAAAATCATTTTACCGATCAACCCCAAATTTTACAAGCTTCTTTTACATATCGAAAAGCAATGCTCGAACGAAGGAACTTTTTTTCGCCGCATATTTTTTTTTCTCAACCAAAATAGTGCGTTTGTTTTCACCGAAAATTTATATTTACACTTTGGACTGCGGCCAATTTTACAAAATCAATATTTTGGTAAATCCTTCGTCCAAGCACCAGATAATTTCATTCAAAAATTAAATGCGTTTGATTTTTTTTATTTCGTATGATGTGTTTCCGAGCGGCAGTGGTCACCGCGAAGGATGTGTTTCAAACCGCGTTCTGTACAAATTATCTTATCTGCCACATTTATAAATATCTTTCAATACAAAAATTGTAAAAAATACTTAAAACAATACTCTTTAATGCAACAAAAAAATGTTTGAAAACCTGCATAAGTTTCCCCAGAAAAAAATCACGAAAATTCCTCTTTTTTCCGCACCCGAGCTAGACTGGATAAAAGAAAATTGTTCAATATTTTCACTGTATCAACTGAAACATGCTCGAATCTTTTATGGCTTAAGAGGAGAGATACTTTTACACGAGGAAATAAAATGCCGATTTCGATTACTTTTTCAAAGTAAAGATTTCTTTACCATTTTTGAAACCCAGGGTATGTTTTATTACTACTTTTGGGTGTTACATGGTATTTTTTAAAATTAATTCTGAAAGTGGCGGAGGTATGGCACGGTCTTCCAAACTGCATTTTCAAAACTGACGTGACGTATAGCTATAAAACTAATCGACCGATTCTGATGAAATTTGGTATAAATCTTTCTAACCTCATTGTCTAAAACATGAGCCTACATTTTTTTGAAAATAAAAAAAAATCATTTTTTTCTCCAAAATGTAGCAATTTTTTGGCAAAATTCAATCTCTTTGTTTCAAAGCGTACCATTTTAGCGATTTACAATATTTCTCACTTTTTCTTGGTTCATATTCTGCGTATGAGTGTTAAAGAAAAAACTTCGTTGATTTTTTTTCGGATTAATCTCGCCAACGCTACGTGTCATGCCGTCTGACAACATCCGCCGTAACCCCTTTAGAAGACCGAGCCATACCTCCGTCATTCTTAAAGACTAATCAAATAAAAAAAATACCATGTAACAGCTAAAATTAAAAATAAAACAGCCTAAGTCTCAAAAATAGTGAATAAATCTTTCCTTTAGAAAAAAATGTTAATCAGCCATTGTTTCCTCGTCTAAAGGTATCTTCCCCCTTAAGTTCTCCAATATCACTGAACCTTGAAAAAACATCTCCAAAGTTGGGATATTAAAATAATTACGTATCTGAATCTCAAATATAGCATGTTTAATTTTGACGTACATCTGTGGAAACAGTATTCAAATTGCCGTCAGAACGAAGCTTCCATCGCGATATTTCACTTCGTTCAATCCTGATAAAAATCGTCCCAGTTTTATATATAGTTATGGTACGAATATAGGGTTCATCGGAGGACATGCATTTTGCATAATAGCTCGATAATGGACGTCCGTGAAATAATAATCGAATCGTTTCGTCATCGAGAGCTGCGACGAGTCTTATTATATTTCTCAAATTTATACATAGAACACGTCCAGACAACTTGATCTGCGTTCATCGCTTTAACTCAACGAATATATCTATGTAGATCTAAACGTTCTGAGCAGACTGCCGATACAATGACTCATTCGCGGTATCTATCGTGTTGCATGTAAGTATAAAAAAAATTACGTACGAGGTGCGAGACACATTTTTACGAGACGCCAAGCCGAACTATAATCGACGACGATTTTATTTATCTTTCACTTGTCTCTGCATACACACCGGACACGAAAATATTTTTCAATTGCATTCACTTGATATTTTTATCACTCAAGGTCGAACTCGTTGCATCGATGCGATTCGAAGGTGACAGGTTTTTCTCACAAAAAATTGAAGTCACATTCTTTTATCACGCGGAAGGTCACGGTGAAAATAAAAAATATATACAAATAATTGTACGATGAAATAGTTCGGAATAATGTTCTGCCTTTCGAAACATTATGTATTTATAAGAATGTGTGTATATATAGAAAGAGCGAAGGTACTTATAAATTACGGAAGTATTTAAAAAACAGCTTTCCATGTGCATTTAAGGATTTCCGTGGTGGTTTGCATCATAGGAATGCAACGAAAATTCTTTTTTATCTTTTCATTTCATTATTTTCACCACTATCGAAACTCTTTTTTCGCAGGTGTAGGTTACGGATCTCTGATAAGAATTTTCAGAAATGTTCCAGCTATTTAGGTTGCTTAATTGAGCAGAAAAAACTTAGGCAACGGGAAAATATTTTCGTTGCGTTCCAACGATGCAAACTTCAATAATATGAATTTTCGAAATATCTGTCACTTTTGGCGTTAGTCGACGATACATTTTGCCTTAATCGTGTAAACTATTGCGATATTTACTTTTCCAGAAATGTTTTATGTTATTTGTTTTGATGCGCAACATTTTCGCGAATCTAAAAAGCTTTTGCATTGTTGCTGTGTAATATACGATCCGAATATCGTGTTTCTTGTGTCTAGTGACTTTATAAGACAGAATATTGTGAAAATAATGCTCGCGGAACCCGAGTCTTTGAATCATCGTTTAAAAGTTTCTCGTGACTACACGCCCGACCCATTTGTGCCGATTCATGTGACTCGGTATATACATAGGTTATAATAAATTCATGCGAGTTCACGAGGGTAATACTCGAGAAAGATTTCAAGTGTCGCGATGTTTTCAAAACAGCGTATCGATAAAAACGTATTTAGTCTTTTATGTCTCCTAATAATCATTGACTCGTCCAGTCGCGTCTTTTTTTAATTTGATAAAATGTATATTGGATTCCATGAGCATGGTGAGGATTTTCAATAATTGGAGAATAACGATGTTTTTTTTTCAGATGAATGACACAGTCGTATTTAGACGTTTGATCGAACATCTCAAAGGGTCATTCTTCTTACTGCAAAAAAGTGAATTACCACGGAATTGTAAAAAGCCGAAATTGTAATTTTTTTAGTAGATAATTTTTCGGATATATATATTTGTTTTTTTTTATTCTTTTAAATTTCGATAAAAAATATGTTTGCGGTGGTCCTCTCGTCTCTAAAAAAAAGTACGCAACGCAACACTTGAAAGTCAGTGAAATTAAAAATATAGAAAGCGTATTTACAAGGTCCCGAAAATAAAGAGTTCAACGGGTTACACCTAGCTCGTGGCCGGAAAAAAAAGGAATTTTCGTGAATTTTTTTCTGGGAAAATATGCGCAATTTAAAAAAAATTCATGTCCATTTTGAAGAGTATGGTTTTAAATTTCTTTCACAATTTTTTTTATTGAAAAATATTGATAAATGTGGTAGATATAATCGATTGTGCAGAGCGTTGTATTGTGCAGATGGATGGATTGTGCAAAGAATTCAAACGTATTCAGTTTTTGCATGAAATTATCTAGTGTTTCGAGGAAGGATTTTTTAATATATATATATATATATATATATTTTTTTTTAAATTCACTACAGTTCAAAGTGCATGTATCGATTTTCGGTGTAAAACGCTCTATTTTAGCTAATAAAAAAACTATGTATAAAAAAATTCTTTCAAGCGCTGCTTTTTGATATAGAAAGGAAGCTTATAAAATTTGAAGTTCATTAGTGCAGTAATTTTTTCGATATCATGGTCACCGATTGTGACAAAGTAATTTTGAGAAAAACGCATTTAAGGAGGTTGAAGCGGTTCATTTGAGTCAAATGACCGCTTATGAATTTTTTTTTTCAATTAACCTCAAAAAATTCCATACGAGGTATATTCTGCAGATGCTAAGTTTTCATAAAATATCTAATTCAACGGAACTATAGTGCATTTTTATATTTGAATTACGTGAATAAGATAAATTTTTGTATTACTACCAACTTGAAAAAGTATAACATTATGAAACAATGTCATAATGACATTTTGCGTAATTTATAATTATGCCTTGATATATTGATGTCACGAGATTATTTATCATTACCATTAACTCGTATTAAGTGTTGCCGAAATACGGCAACTTCGCGGACATTGAGGTTGGCAGCAATGCTCTTCATTCGCCAGCCAAGATTTTCAATCTTTTACCAAACCTCGATGGTTCAATATTGAATATATAGGGTTTACAATGGGCAAGATGGTGGTTTTTTTTCTAAACGTTTACAAAGGTTTAGTTTTCGTTAATCCGTTGTGAGAAATGGTTTATCTTGGTGCTAAGTCGCGAAAAAAATTACATCATCCGTAGCGTGAACGCCTATCGCCTATTGAAATTATTTTTTATCTTTGGTATTTTGTAGTGGAAATTTTTTTTTTTAAATCGAAAAGGTTTTTAAACCTATACTGGTTTATTGTCTAAACCAGTATAGTTTAGACAATAACCCCTATATATATATTTTTTTTTTAAATCTTGGATCGTGACCAACGCTCCAACCTCCTTAAAATTCGTCGGTTCGCGGGACCGCCCTATAAAAGTCCAAACTCCCTCCATTTCAACGGATCGACTTTAAATTTACAGAGAATATTTTTGAAATGTTATATTTGGAGAATCCTTCGAAAGCCGAAAACCGATATTTTCAAAAATGTCAACCAAGTATAAGCCCTTGAGAAAAACAAGTGTCGAATTTCCTTGAGAAATGTGAATATTGGGCGGGGGGATAGTCAGTATAGAACGAAACGATGAAAAAAAAAAACTCGTTTTGAGGCTGCTTCAATATGAATCAAATTTCAGATAACCGGCTTTCAATCGTATCGCCTGTACGACCGGTAGACTCAATGGCGCTAAGGACTTTTCTGTTTCTCCTCGGTAATCTCTCTCTTTCTCTTGCTTTTACCAGTGGCAGTATGCTGTTGCCGTGACGCATCGGCCAAGCGGAATGGCACTCGTCTCGGACGAGTGGAAAAGTTTTCAGCACCTGCGCAAGGGCGTTTCGAGATAGTTCCGTCGCAACACTGATTTTCAGACTATCGAAACGTTATGTATTTCGAAATTTGAGTTTCAAAGCGTTATCGAAAAAAAATTCTCGTTCGATTTCGAACCCGAGGAGAATAATTTTACTTTTAAAGTTCGTCGGGTTTATATAATACTTGGGAAGGCAGTCGGGATTTCTTTACATGTGTACAGTAATTATTATTCATTCAAGTATGGAGAAAAGGATAAAAATACGACACATTCGACGAAAGTTTGATACGATGCAAATTTAAATTCTTCGAATGGTAAACAGAGAAATGCACTTTTCATCGAGCCATGAAAATTCATACACGATCTTTTTGTTCCACACCGACTTCATTTTGGAGATTTTTATAACCACTGCGTCTATCGATTATCAACGAAATCTTTTTCTCCTCTGAGTTTTTTGAAATTATCTCTCTTTTCATAATTACCTTGAGTAATGTTGCCTGTTAATTTTTTACACGATTGAAATTTTTCTTACGCTTGTGGTGTAAAGGTTTTTTTTTCTCCAAATATTCTTGCGATAATTAAATGGAAATAACTTATTTTTATGCTTTTTTATTTGCGGCGTATTTCTATTTTTAACTAAGTTTGCAATTAGCGATTCAGCAATTTATTATTGCCGTTCACGTTACCTCGACAGGCCCGGAATTTTTCGTCCCGTAGACATTTCCGTTACAAAGTACGATGGCGGTATCGTATTATTTACTTGTCGACTGTCACGCGACAGAAACGATCCTCGAATGCGACAGTTTTATAGCTATGCATTGCATATGCGTATATCGTTTATGTTTTCTTCTGACGATATCTTTTTGCGTTTTTGAATTTTTCAATTACGCTTCGTTAGAAACAATGTTTTCTCGCGGAAAGTAAAAAACGTGGGCTTTTTTAGTGTGCTTAGTCGTAAAGTTTAAGTAGTCTTTTACCTGTCTGAAAACATCAATTTTATCGAATATTAAGGGACACCACTGACGGGTAAAAACATCGATTTTTTCTGCATTTCCGCAAAGTATACATATTCAAGAATATGTGGAAAAATTTTCAAGTTTAAATATTGAAAATTACTCTAGCTATAATTGTCCGAGTTTCAATTAAAAAAAAAAAAATACCGTGATTGCTGTAGCTATCGTTGTACGTAGCCTTTTTTAATGTAGTATTTTTACGCCCTCGAATATAAGTAAAAATGTTGCCAAAATTTCACTTTTTTTTATCATTTTTATCATCTTAGGATTTTTTTTCGAAAAACCGCTACTTAAAACGAGAACTACATTGTCTGAATCCATTGTTACAGAACTGACTTTTCCGAAAAATGTGTTTGTTTGGGTTCAACCCAAACAAACTAATTTACCCACATTTTTTATACAGAGCCTTTTTATACCTCAATAAAATTGTTAATTTTTTGTCTAAAAATAAAAATGTACATGAAATAAATTCCATGTATGCTTAATAACATACTTTCTTCACATCTCAAATGATTAATCTAGCAGACAACAAAAATCGGAACAAACGACCTTTTTCCTCCCTGAACCCTTCGTGTCACAGATGCCAAAAGGTTCGCGCTTGTCACACTGGTTTGAATTGAACCGGTTAATTTAAAAATCGTAATAGAATATCAGTGCGGTCGGTCCGATTGTGACATAAAAAATCGTTTTCGATTAAATGTTGGAAAACATGTGAATAAAGTTATTGTGCGGAAAACCAAATGGGAAACTGGTTTTAAAAAATGTAACTTCACTTACGTTGGAACAAAATTCTTTAGAATTTATTGAGTCGGTTTAGTTTTTTTAAATGCGTAAACTAGAATAATAACAGAGAGAGAGAGAGGGGGAGAGGGAGAGAGAAATGAGAAACTATTCTGTAACCGAGAGGGAGACTACAGCAAGGACACGTTAGGGGGCGTACACAAATTACGTATCGCCAAATTTCCCAATTTTTGACGCGTTTAAAATTTCCATTCCGTTTTTCTTTATTTATGTTATGTTTTTTTTCTAGAATATTGATACTAAAATTAAAGTATCTAGTCGCGGGCGAAATGACGTTTCTTCAACTTCGTTATATTCCACAAAATAATAAGAGCCTGCACTTCATCTATTGTGAACGATGCCACACCTATAGGGACTGAGGGCACTAACCGGTCACGGTACCTGTTCTCACTAAGGTGACTGTAACTCCGTCAATTTTCGGATTTGTAAATAAAAATGTTGCCAATAGGTTTTTCAATATACGTACTTTCAAGAATTATAAAAAACAAAACAATTTTGTTTCGAATTTTTCTTCGGAAAGTGAGAAAGCTACTGTGCACGTTCTTGCACAGTGACTTCTCCGCTCAACTGACATTTCCCATGGAAAACTGTCCTCGGTAAAATTGCGCGCGAGTTTTAACCCAGGTGAACACAACAAATTAGAGCAGAATTTTTTTAAATTTTGTCAGTGTTTTTCGAAAAGCCGTAATTCCGTGAAAAATCGTCGTACCGCGGGGCAAAGAAAAGCATTTCGACGTGTGCAATCTTTAGTTTAATAATCTCGCGGAAATATTTTTTTCGAGCATCACGCTCGGCGCTATCATAAAAAATAGCGGGCGCTAGATTTTCCAAAACACATTACGACTTTTCGGAAATCACTGAAAAATGTTTAAAAAAATTCTTCTCTAATTTTTTAGGGGAGTATATTATATGCATGATGTTGAACTTTGCATCGGTGCTAAACAACGTTTCTTTTTCAATTCTCGATTTTTTATGATCAACTGGGCGCTTCGTGTGTTTGACGTGCAAAAACATGTATCGGCCATGTACGAGTCCCGGAACTCATCCTTAGGGAGGGGTGAGAAATAAAAAAAATTGTTTCTTCCCGATGTACACTCACCCAAAAAATTAGAGCAGAATTTTTTAATTTTTTCAGCCATGGTCGAAACGCCGTAACTCCGTGAAAAAATCGTCGTACAGGGGGCCAAAAAACGCGTTTTGAAGCGTTAAATCTCCAATTTAGGGGGTGTACACAAATTGCGAATTGCAAAATTTCCAAATGTTTTAGCCCCCCCCGCCCTGCAAATTTCGTTACGTAATTTGCGTACGCTCCCTTAGGTGTATAGACGCGGACTCTACTGGAAAAGTGGGGGAAGGACATAAATATTTTCTCAATCGACGTTATGCACCCGTCGGAACGTCGTACCGGGTGCGGCGAGAGAATTTTCCGCTACCGATGCTCCTCGAGCCTCCATGTCTAATAATACTTGTATTTTGCGAGCGCGTACCTCTCTTCTTTTTCTTCATCATTATTATTATTATTTTCCTTTCGATTGAACGCATTTTGCCCATCTGCGTATGTACGACTATGCTGTTTGTAGAGATTGATACTTTCATAACAAATTCCGTTGGTGTTCTGCACCACACAGACCCTACCATTATAAACGAGTGAAATACGTGCTCGAGGCATATTTTTCTTCTGGTTGTATTTTATTCTAAGCTTATGCATATCAGATTCTGCGGTGGTACAACTGCATTCATTCCAGGTCGAACACTCATTACGAGTTTCACCTAGTTGACATTTTTTAGTCTCAATTTCCGTGTTCGACGGATTCCAAAATATTCTCTGAACATTTCCAATCGATGCGTTCAAAATTGAGGAAATTATGGACATTTATTGGTAGGGTGTGCGTACCGGCGAGCTTTAAAAGTGTTTTTCTCAAAATGACTTTTTCGAAATCAGCGACCACGATATCTCAAAAAGCACTGCACCGATCAACTTCAAACTTGGCAAGCATCTTTTACATATCCAAAAGCAGCGCTTGACAGAATTTTTTGCTCTATGCGTGGTTATTTTTTATCAACGAAAATAGACGGTTTTTTTCACCGAACATCGGTACTTTCACTTTGGACTGCGGCAATTTTTTCAAAATTAATGTTTTATCGAATCCTTCCTGTGAGCACTAAATAATTCCATGCAAAAACTAGATGCGTTTGATTTTTTTCATCTTGGATATCGGAGTGTCTCCCCGTCCGGATGACGGACGAATAAGCGTCCGGATAGCGGCTCAGTTCACGCCGCATTTCCAGTAGACGTACATTTTATTGTGATTCATGTCAGCTAGTATCCAGACGAATAACATATATATAAAATCGTCCGGATAGAATGTGTTAAATTGTTAAACAATCTATCTGGACGAATAATTTACACGTATTCGTCCGAATAAAATCTTTATAATTTTGTTTGGGTTTGTTTGGTTAGGGCGTTATGCAGCGTGAACTGAGCAGCTATCCGGACGAATAACACGCTTATTCGTCCGATAACCGGACGGCTAGCCGCAGCGTTTGGATATTTGCTTCCGAGCAGCAGTGGTCACCGCGAAGGACGTTACGACGTGAAGTTTGCATCGTTGGAATGCAACGAAAATGTTTTTTTTTTTATTTTTCAAATTTCCATTGGCTGATTTGTTACGAATTTTTTTTCTTCAGGATTCTCATTTAGCGATCTGCAACAAATTTGCAATATTTGATTTTGTATAATAATGGAAATTGAAAAGAGCTTTCGTCGCGTTTCGACGATGCGAACTTCCACGCTGTACGACATTTTTCAAACAGCCCTCTGCACAAGCCATTTTATCTACCACATTTATAAATATTTTTCGATACAAAAATTTTAAAAGATACTCTTTAATGTAAAAAAAATTAGAATTGTAAAAGCGCACACGTTTTCCTACGAAAAATTCACGAAAATTCCTCTTTTTTTTCGTCCACGAGCTAGCTGTAACCCGTTAATCAAAAACAATATCGCTTTTATTCTCACGACAATTTTTTTCTTTATCGTATTCTATGTCGACGCCAATGTTTTGAGTTACGCCAGTTACAATTTTTCGAACGCGTTAATACACAATTATGTATTAAGATTGTTTGCATTCATGACGTAACAGACTTCACTGCAATTAATATTAATATGTACATTGCAACGCCTCGCCTCCCGAATTTCCGAGATAAAGATGGTAATGCACTGATGTCTTTAACAAACGCCGAAAAAAAAAAACATATGAGTGAGCCGTGAAATTTTGATTTTTCCTTCCATACAGTAGCCGACCAACGATCGACCAAAGAAAAGGAATGAAAATAAAGCTGAGCATTTGTGATCGAATGAAAACATTTTGTCGACGTGCGAAAGGATATGACATTGAATGAAAAAAAAATCAAGCTCACAGTGTAAGAAAAATAGCATTTTCAGAGCAAAGAAAAAAAATCAGTTTTCATTGCTGTCTTTTGGTTCCACTTTCCAGAGAACGACAATTCGCAATTCACGTGATAAAAATGCTTCTCTAAATGCTAACTAGTTATCACCGGTCGCGTGGCTTCGTAGACGGTTCAATTAGCACTGAAAATTGGAAAAAATGTACTCACGTTATTCAAGTGCTTGCTGGCGTATATATGTGTGAATATATGTATATATGTATATACAGATGTGTATTGATAAATGAGTTCTATTCCTCGATGATTGGTCCTTGTCGAAGAAAACTCATGTGATCACGAACACCAACTTTCTTTTCCAGTAGAAAACGACCGGCGTAAAGACGAGTCTCTCGACGATTCGAGGAAACATTTATTTATGCGTTGAATTTGCGTTTGCAAAGCAAATATTTTTCTCTTATCGAATTTGCTCGAGCCTCGATTGGAATATTAAAAAGGCGTTTTTTATCGTTCAAAAGATGAATAAAGTCATCGAGCACTCGGTTAATTTCACCTCCAACGTTCCACTTTTTTGCGTTCGCGATGTTTGGTAGCTTTAACACAAAGCGACGCTTATTGCTCGGAAATGGACGTCCTCATGGAAGAATTTGCGGACAAAAACACTTTCGATTCTTTCACGATGATTTTTCGCGTCCGCACGTTTTCTCCTCGTCCTCAGTTACAATTGTTACGGAATATTTATTGCCGATTTTTACAGCGCCTCGTTCGTGTCTTTTGCTCTTTCGTGTGTACGTTGCTGACCGCGCCGCAATTTTTCGGAAAGCCTTTCGACACCGTAGCACGTCGGCGAGCTGACTGCGCCGGCTTGCCGGTCGACTTTAGTCTATATCCGTATTGTATCGGCGTGCCCCGCGCGCCGGCTCGCCGCATGACATCACATACAGGGCGATTCAAAATTGGTCGGCTGTTCGATCTCTCGGCATCGCGCTCGGTGAAAATAATTCAGGATTTTCGTTCTTTCGCAAAATTTGATAATTTACTCGTCAAGAGGAGAGTCAGGAAACTATGGTTGTTACGCATTATTGACAGAAATTCTCTAGCTTTTCCTGGTTTTGCAAATATTCCAGAGAGATTAGGGTCAAATAAAGAACATAGTATTTTTTAAGATAAAATATATGACAATGTTAAATATTAAAATAACTTTTTTTAAGAAATTGAAATTTGACAAAAAATTGTAAACACTTCAAAGTAAAAAAAAGTACATTGAGGCCTCAGGCCACAGTAACGGGTATAAAATAATGTGGGAATTTAACAATTTGAAAATTCATTTCTTAAGTTCAAATACCTACAACTTTTGAATAAAACAATATTTTTTTAAATTCCGTACGTACTTCTCTAGGTATTCTAATGTAGATTGACGAGAATTTTTGTTTTTTGTTTTAGGTAAAAAATTGTGGATGCTAAATGTCACGCCGCGGAGCGCCGAAAAAAAGATAATGAAATAAAATATTAGTAGTCGGCCATTTTGTACATCGAAAACAATATATATATATTTTTTCTAACAGCTTGATATTCATACTAAATAGATGTGTAATTAATTTTATGAGTGAATCACTTTGTCATACGAAAAAAAATTGTTAAAATCGCACATGATTTTATACCTGTTACTGTGGCCTAAGGCCTTGAAAGCAAATACAGAGCCTGTTCTTTATTATAAACAGAAGATTTTATGTCGGTGCCGATAGTAAAAAATAAATATCAATACTACAATTGATATCTACTTTAATAGTTGTGTGGTTGTGAGACTAGCAGTCACTGAGGAATCCGGAGAGGGTGAAAAAGAGAAGAAAGGGAAAGCGTACCTATAAGAAAGAAACATAGACTATAAGGGATCGATTGAAACAATATTTTATCTATTTATTTTTATTCTTGATGTGTAAGAAAAATTAAGCGTAAGGTTTAAATGTAAACACAAGGTTTGTAAGCAGACGAGGGAAATGTAAGCGCCAAAGCGTGTACAATGGGGAAATAAATACAATACAATAATTGTGTGGTTGTGCATCGACAAATCGAATGCAAATGAAATAATAATAATAATAATAATAATACGAAGAAAAAATTAGCTTTTAGTTTTTTTTTATATTTTCCAAGCACTGACATAATTTTTTGTTGTATATAATGAAAAATAATATAAATATTAAAAATGTAGACTAATATTTATTTTTAGACTTTTTAGTTTTTTTTCAAGTTGGTTTCATTTTTCGTAATTCTTCAAAAAAGTAAATTCTGGATAACTTCCAGAGAATTTCAAAATTCTCTGAGTTTCTCGGGTTTTCCCTGTTTTCCATATGCGTAACAGCCATGGAAACGTCAGTGTCATTCCTGCTGTCACTCCAAACTAGCTTTAGCGATTACAACGCATCGAAAAAGCGAAATAATGGTTTTAAAAAATAAAACGAATGCTCGCAATGCTCGATGCGAAATCGATGGGATTGTTCGGGGAAAAAACCGCAAAAATCGATGAAACGCTATGTAAGACCAGTTTTGAATCAGCCTGTATGTGCATGAGAACGGTGTATATACATATGTACGTAGGACGACGTGAGATTACGAGAATGTTCGCAGTGGCACATGAGTGTTACGAACCAGGGACGTGGATAGTCGCGTAGTAACCCGCTCAGAAATCTTTTGTGTACGCAGATCATTGATTAACTTCTTTTTCCCCGCAGATACAAAATGTCTATTAATTTCTTTGAAAGTGCACTCTCGCTTAATTCGTATCGGAGGCCTTTATAGGAAAATAATTTGGCACTGAAACGGTAAGAATATATGGCTGAAGGTGAATCATCTTTTTCTCCAAACGCTTGCAATTTTGAGCACGTATATATGAGCGATCGTAGGGAAACGACCCGGAGTTCAAATAATGGAGGCAAAATTTATTTCGTTCTTTTTTTATGCCATTGAAAATACGACGAATGGCATAAAAACATATGTCATTCGTTAAGGCAGGACACCATTGTGACTGTTCAAAAAATCGATTTTTATTTGCATTGTCTCAAATTATACATATTCAAGAATGTGTGAAAAAATGTTCAAGTCAAAATATCGAAAACTGACCAAGGTACAGTCGATTTAGTCAGAGTAGGTAGCGCGACGATTTACGCGTACTAAAACTTTTAATCGCTTTTTTCTCGCAACGACTTTTCTCGACCTCGCCGGAATCGTGACTCTACCTATTTTGAAAAACCAAATTTTGCCCGATTTTCAATTTTGCAAAACAAAAATTTCCCTAATTCCCTAATTTCGTTTCGAAAAAAATCGCCAAAATTACAATTTTTTTTAACCCCTGCCATTTTGTGGAGTTTTCTTTTTCGACAAAACGACTGCGTACAACGAGAACTACACTTATATAGATTAGAAAAAAAATGTATTCTTCGAGCCAACCATTGTCAAGTTATCGATCCGGCCATTGGCCCCCTTTTTTATACAGAGGCTTATATTTTATACAGAGAGATTATACCTCAATAACGTTGTTAATTTTTCATTTTTTCGAATAAAAATTTACACGAATTAATCTCAAGGTACGCTTGATAACATATATTTTTTCAAAGTCCCAAATAAACAATCTAGAGAATAAAAAAAAATTGGAAACAAACGAGTTTTTTCGGTCACAGTGGTGTCCTCCTTATTTTCTTTGAGAAAGTACTCTTGCTTGATTTGTATCAGAGCTTTGTATCGGAAAATAATTTACCACTGAAATAATAAAGGTAACATTTATTTCGTTCGTTTTTTATGCCCTTCGAAACTCGATGAATGGCATCAAAAAAACATATTCAACATTTCTATGGGATTTTTGTCGTTCCATGCCCGAATAAAAATTGCAACAGCTTCTATCAGGGAATAAGCGTGAAACGATACTTCGAGGCCACGATGAAAATAAGTATTCTTATTCGGCAATCAACCTTCCTCATTTTAACGGCCTAATTTTATGTTTTCTCATTTTACGTTCATATTTATAATTTTATATCACGTAATTCTAATTCGACGTTCATGGTCCACGGGTTTCGCAACAAAAATCGTCCTGCGGGAGTCAGGAATTTCATTACTGTCGATTGAGCCGAAAAATTGGGAGATGGGAATTGGGACAGTGAAATGTCGTAATAAAAAAAGCTAGGAAAAAATAGCAACGAAGTAACATGTCGTAAAACCGATTTTTCACTCGACGGGATACAACGAGAAAATCGATTGCGGTATTCGCGTGGTAGATGAAAAAAAAAAAGATTTTACGAAACGTGAAATATCGATCGTCCTCCGGACGACGTATCTCTAAGACGTTTGGTCGTGTAGCAGGTCGTGCGAAAACACATATGCACTCGAAGCCATCGTCGTACACGTCGTCGAAAGTGCATTCACGTAAATTACACGCCAGGGCCGTGCTTGTCCAAGGATTGACCCTGGCGAGTAGAGGTCTCTGATCGCAAACGGGAGAAAAAAAAACACTCGGGTTCATGCCAAGATTCCCGACATTTCGCTATTCGATAATACGAAGCATCCATTGCAGGTTAAAAAGCGTGACCGAATCATTCTTTTTGACTTTCGAAAAAATAATTGGAAAATATTTAGGATGAATTGGCCTGCTTTGCGCATTAATCAATTTGCGAAATTATTACTAGAGAATATTATTTTTTCAATTGTGGAAGTACTCTCTCATAATAATTAAACAATTCTAATTTTTACACAAAATTAATCGTAAGCATATTTGCCTTGAAATACCTTTGTGATTACTCGTAGTTTTATTTGATAACGTAAAACCTGTCGCTGGATAATAATTTGTAAGAGTAAGAACTTAAAAAAAATTGTATCGACATTATAACTCAAAATTGTCGCAAATATTTTTTATTATAATTTCAATGAAAAAGTATATTATTTTTTGAATGTTTCGAATTTTTTTTCGTAACGAAATTGCCCTTACAACTGCACAGTTCCTCTTTCACCGTATGCCTTGTGGATCCACGATACGAAATTATATTTATCCGATAAATTAATCCGGAGAGTGAAATAAATAACATTGACAATATTATTTGAAAACACGTCAAAATAATTTGCATCGATATTATTTAAAAATTTTACTATCGTTTCACGAAACTTTGATTATAATTTTGTTTCGATCATTTTTATTTTCGTAAAAAGGTATCATGTCGATGTTTCGAATTTTTAAAGATATTTTAAACACGTGATTTTTGCATTCACGACTCGATTTTTATCCAATATGTTAATTCGAAGAGTGGAAAAAAATGATTTTCGCAGACTATTGGGGTTTTTTGCTAACTCATCACGGACGAGTAGGGGCTCCGGTGGTCCATACCGCTATATACTACAGGAAGAGGAGGAAGGCACGCCGTAAGAGCGTGAAAAAGGAGAGAAGTGTAGAACGACATGCTAGTAGTTACGATATGCTACTGTATATACGAAACCGGTTAGTCCTTTCGTCCTTCCGCGCCCGCAAAACGAAACACAAAACGTCATTCCCTAGTGCGCAGAGTCATCCCCACGAGTGTCCCGAAAGTTGCGACCAAGGTTTCCCGCCGAGCGAGCTTCTTGCCGTTTTTTGTAAATTCATATGGTCAATAATCGAAATATTAAAAAAAAAAATTAATTCAAAAGAAATTACGCATTTTGAAATCAATAATAAAAAAGCTATGCTGAATTTTCGCGAGGGCCACAATTGCGATCTGTCTTATGTGAGCGAGAAGTAAAACAATCGGATCCTCTAAGAAAAAAATAATAATAAAAAAAAAAGATAATTGTGATAATAAACATAAAAAACGAGGTTTTTCAAGAAAACCATTAAAAAAAATTATTCGACACAAGCTGGAATTAAAAAAAATACTACTCTAGTATTTCACTTGACTTTACAAATTTAATTTTTATTCGTTACGGTAAAATTTAATTAGATTTTTACAAATTTTCGATCTCATTTCATGATCTAGGATTTCTGCTTTGGGTATTGTGATTGTGTCGTTATATTTTTATATAATGTTCATTATTATTATTAATGAATTATATTTATCATTATTATTATAATTATTCATTAATAATAATAATGAGCCGATAACAATCGTTATCATCACAAAACGACAATAATAACATCAGCAATAACAATACATATTCCGAGACTCTTCGAATCTAACATTAAATCCCGTAATAATCAATTATTCAAGGACATAAGAGCCTTACTCCGTACTATTTCGAATAAATTATTAACATTGAGGAAAACGGCCGAGCCTAATGGAGAATGAGCGAATCGATACATATGTAGCTTCATGACTCAAACTTGCCCTCAATTATGTCAGTGGCGAAATTGTCTTCTCTATACAAGGCTTACCCTGGAATTTTATCGTAGGACTGGTAGAGGGGAAGTAGAACAAAGGGCCTTCTTTCATATTCGAAAAAGAAATATGCAATTTTCCATCGCGTATTAACAGGCTGTATTTACTTAGGCGGGTCCAAAAATTGTATTTTCCAAATTATTTTTATTCGATAGTATCATCTTTTCCCTATTTTCCCTGAAAATTTAATTCGAATATTCCTAAAAGTTAATGAGCTGCAGCTTCTAACAATCAGCCGGGCGAGCGGTAGCAGCACGATACTTCAAATTTTAAACGCCTTTTTGTTGAAACACTTCAAAGTCGGTGGACGTGATATCTCGAGAACCACTTGATGGATTGTTTCCAAATTTACAAGGGATACGATGAGAAACATTTATAGGTCGTTGACGATCTCACTTTTTTAAAATCAATCTTCATTTTTTAATAGGTACGTAAAAATGACTACTTTTTCATAGATTTTGTACGTTCGAGTTTCAATGCGTCGCCACGTTGTTAAAAAAAAAATATTCAAAATCAACGATCGTCAACGACTCGTGTTCATTGTTAACTCGAATAACCCGTTTGGTTTTTAGATTTCGAGTGGACGGTTCAAGCTGGAGGGTGTCCACCGCTAAACGTCGCGAAAAAAATTTCATCATCTGTTGGCGGCCATGTTTTTCTCGTTTTCCTCTTTTTCTGGCCGATTTTTTCAAAGGCTCTCAATGTATCTTTGTGTTAAAAAAAATAAATGTTTTTGTCACCAATCGTTTACCAGAATTTTTTTTCGGAATTTTCCCTTTTTCGGGCCCCTAGGTAGATATAACCCCTTAAGATCTAACTGTCTTATCAGCATTGACCGTAGAACTTTGCCACTCCGATAAGCAAAAGCGAATTGCAAGGGTATTGACGCTGTTCAAATTTACAGCGCTCATTGCAACGATTTTACAAATTCATCTTCGTGATTATCCAAAATGTTTCCAGATTTAGATTATGGATATCCAAAGATTATTCTCGAGATATCCAAGTGACTTCCGAAAGTCTAAATCCGCTAAGAAAATGTAGCGTTTTACGGAAGTTGAGTTTCATTCCATTCTAACGATGCGCGCTCATCATAGGTATTGGACGTACGTTAATGCGTTGCACATAACATCAGGCTCTGGGACGAGAAGGGCTTCTTGACGTTTCGTCGGATGAAAAAGATCGATACGGTTGTACTATGGCATCGCACGTAACGCGTTGTCTCCCGTACTACAATAGAAGCTAAAAGTTTAACGTTTGATTGAAACGACATGCCGAAATCATAGTGACAAATCGATTCTTGACTCTGGATATATTTAATTTGCAGTACTACAAGAAAATGCCAGGGTGTATGGAAGATACGACGGAAAAAAGTAGCCAAAGCAGGCAAAAGTAGCTAAAATTCAAAATTCGGACTGACATGTCCGAAATCTGAAATAAAATCAGTGGCATATGTACAAGAATTTTAGTTAAAATTCTTGTACATATGCCACTGATTTTATTTCAGATTTCGGACATGTCAGTCCGAATTTTGAATTTTAGCTACTTTTGCCTGCTTTGGCTACTTTTTTCCGTCGTATCTTCCATACACCCTGAATGCATTTTCTTGTAGTACTGCAAATTAAATATATCCAGAGTCATGAATCGCTTTGTTTAAGAAAAGAAGAGAAAATAAAAAGACCTAAAACATAAAATAAAAAAAAAATTCTAGACCTAGAAAATTCTAGAATGGTTGAATAAATACACTTTTAACTAAAAGTGTATTTATTCAACCATTCTAGAATTTTCTAGGTCTAGCATTTTTTTTATTTTATGTTTTAGGTCTTTTTATTTTCTTTTTTAGGTCTTTTTATTTTTTTTTTATTTTTTTTTTATCTTTTATTTTTTATTTTTTTCTAGGTCTAGAATTTTCAGTTAAAAGTATATTTTTTTAACTATTCTTCCACCCGTATTGATTCAACTTTATCCGCAAAAAAATATCAAAGGCGATTATGACGCGCCTGACGACGGAATTTCCAAGCCGCTCAACTGCTTACAGCATTGCCGTTGACATGTGGAACAAGCTATACATTGACAAAAATATGTGGAGGAGCCGAACGACCAAATAAGCAGAATTTCAAAAAATTGCAATTAATTACACTAAAATTATGTAGATAAAGGATTGTCAAGTTTTCCTAAAAACTTTTTCCTTACATGAATGAACCACGTAGCGAAAATATTCAAAAACATGTACCATTTTTCCATTGTGCTTATTTGCATCATATCTGGGAGAGACGCAACGTCCCGTCGAAAAGTATGCAAAGCTACTGTGAATAAAATATGTTATAATAGAGTATTTGACTGTTGTAAATACAAAAATCGTCTTAAATGGTTAATTACTTCATATTATGCTCTCAATATTTTTTTTTATCTTCGTGAATGTCAGTATTTACGATACAAATCGGCAATAAAATTTAAATACTCAACCGCATCGCCAAAATGCTCCCGTTGTCAGATTTGTAGTCACGTGACGCCTGTGACGTCACATGCCAGTAAACATGGTAAAGGACCTAGATCGCCGCTGAGTTGTCGCACAGCAAACCTTCCTCTCCATTCTTGGTTAAAAGTTGGCAATATGGTAACTATCACTACAAATAACTATGAGTAAACAGAAAAGGCACGGAAATACACTGAACTAAACTAAAAAATCGCTCATTACTCGTCACAGGGCTCTCGTTATGACAATCTGTTTACTGTCATGTGACGTCACTAGAGATCGAACCAATCGTGGAGCGTTTTCGTTCACGTGACCAAAAGTTCAAATTGCTCTAATTAAAAAATTGAAATAAACGAAAATAATGCACATATTTCGATAAAATGATAGAAAATACTTTTTAAACGCTATATTCTTTTAGGATGACAAGAGCATGAAGGACATTTTTAGCATAGTCAAATACCCTGTTCTTCGACGGATTAATGGATCGATCCCAAATTTCCATACAGGCTCCTCCATATTGAGGTTTAGTCATTGCAGACGAAGTTGGTTGGTTTGGGGTTTTGGGGGACTTTGGGGTTTTCTGGAAGGAAACGTGTATGCCAAGGATCCGCATCCGAAAGCTCAAGGCAGCAATTGGACGCACCATTAATGAAATTAGTCCGCAATTACGCCAAAATGTTATTGAAAATTTTGTCAAAAGTGGGAACATTTGCAAACAACTACGAGGCGGCCATTTATCGGATATTGTGTTTCACACGTAACCTTCATGTTTGTACCTTATGTGAAAATAAAAATATTCGTACTTTTCAAATAAATAATACGTTTGATCAATAAATAAAAATGTCAGGTCATTTTGAGACGCTCTTTACAGAGTGTCCCTCGTATCTCTGCCACCAGAAATAACTCTCTAATTATCAAGGTCAAAAAAAATGTTCCCGATAAAAGTTGTACGGTGTGAAGGGGGCCATCAAACGCGACCATTTTTTTTTTCATTTCGGTGGAGGCGCTGACGCACAGTGAAGGTCACCTCCACTTTTTAAAATGGAATGGTACATTTCTTTCAACCATCTCGTGGAGCACCTCAAGCCGCTTAAAAAACGTTAGGGGTCAAAGTCGTTCAAGGTCGTTCAAGGTCATTCGAGGATACTGATCTTGAATGACCTTGAACGACTTTGACCCCTAATGTTTTTTTATGCGGCTTGAGGTGCTCCGCAAGATGGTTGAAAAAAATGTACCGTTCCATTTAAAAAAGTGGAGGTGACCTTCACTGTGCGTCAGCGCCTCCAACGGGAAAAAATGGTCGCGTTTGATGGCACCCTTCACACCGTACAACTTTTGTTTGGAACATTTTTTTGTGACCTCGATAATTACCGAGTTGTTTCTTCCCATTTTCCCAGTGTAAGACGTCCATACACGCTTGAGAAAAAAAATCACGAGTATCGGTTTTCCGTCAGGCAGCTTTTGTCCCTTTCGGTGCTGTCTTTTTCCTTATTCGATTGGCGACGCAACGTTAAAGTACTTTTGATTTGTTCGTCGTAGATCGCTGGCTCAAGCTCCCATTTTATTGGAGAAATTTTGCAACTTGGCAAACGGCCATGATATTGAACGCTGTTCAATGTTACGCTCGCGAAATTTCGAGACTATTTCGTCCACCTTTTTCAGACCATGAAACATAGTGCACAGGCGTCTCGCTCGTATAGTTCTAATATCGGCAATTTGGACGATATCCAGACTGTTCGTACGTCTCCCCCCCCCTGCCGCTCTGTGAGGAAGAGTTAAACATACGCAGGAGGCGTTGACGAGTTTTCCCACGTGAAGACACGTTTTTACGACACGCTCCCGAATAATAGTCGCTCATATATGCTTCTTCGGGCTAAACAGAATCGTTGACGTCAACGTGGTTCTATTTTCGGGTTGCAATGTGTGCCCGCGGTGTACGAGTTTTTCGTAAATATCAGCAGTCGAGGAACGCGGAGGAACACGCGCTCATTGTGGGCATATAAACGAGACGGTCGAAGAAGAAAAACAACAATCGCAGGATAATGTCCTTGATATCAAGGAATTATAGGGTAATGTTGGCAACGGTCGGAGAACGACTTTGAATAAATTATTGTCAAATTACCAACGTATTGGATCCAAATGGGCGAGATGCGCAAATGACCGAGGGATTAGCCAGGGGAATTATCGAACAAGAAATAAGCTAAGGGGAATTCAATGGCGAGTTTTAAAAAATCCGAAGTTTGATCAGAATTTAATGATGTCGATGAGATTGAATTTTTCATCGTTGGAAGACAATGATACTTTTTTTTTGTAGATCTTGGCTACGAGAATTTTTTTATTCATTTGTACTCTTTGTCTCTTTTTTGGGTAATTTTCAGGTGGACTTTTCGGGAAAACTAATTGAGATATGGGGATCAATTCAACGGCATTCTCTAAGTCTGCCAAATTCTTTTTAAAAACCCCCCAATGAATCTCCGTAATTCAAACAGAACCGATGCTAGGGCGGTTTGAAATTTTGCGATTTTGGAGACTTCAGAAAAGGGATGAAAAGGGTCGACAACAAATTTTCATCGACATTTAAACCACTTTAAGGGCCTACCTAATGGGAAATTTTCCGCCGATTACAAATATAACCGAACTTTCGAAAAATCTTATCTATCGATTATTTTATAGAACATTCGAAAAATGTTATTTTTCGATTATTTTATAGGAAATTCGAAAAACATTATTTTCGATAATTTTATGTCAAAAAGAGTAATTAAGTTTAAACAAGAATATTATAATTATATGCGTAATTAATACTACTGCAACGCGTCATCCAACACGGCCTTGAGAATTTTTTCATATCTCAACATTGAGCATTAATTTCTATATGGAGGGAATTTTCCATTATTTTCGTTTCACGCAAAGGACACGTGTGGCAAATATGCGAGGCGCCTAAGCAACCAAAAAATACGATGCAAAATAAAGTGTCGCTCGCGCGATCATCTCCCAAGCTCCACACGTGATCAGTGTGGGTGGGGAACAAATACGGCGTAGTGTTCTTGTTTCTTTCGCCAAAATATTTGCGTTTTGCTGTATAGCTCGTGCGTGTTTGTAGCTCGAGTCATCAGGAGACCGAACCTCGACCAAACTCTCCCCGACAATCCTATTATTATTACGTCGAAGCTATTACAAGTCTATTGCATAATGTGTTTGGGTCGTTGCCCGAGTGAAAAAATTCGAAGAAAATTTGCTCGAGAATCAGCTCCCAGTAATATTACCACGACCCTAATTACGAAATTCGTTGCTGATTTTTTCAACCAACACAAGTAACGTCTATCACGGCATAGTGTATCTGTTAAATTCCGAACGAAATTGTTGGTGATATTTTCGAAATGATTCAAGTCGTCTAAGTATCATCGGAGAATTTTATTTCTTTTATACAACAATTCGAACTTTTTTAAACTTCTTTTTTAAGCTCCAATGACGAAACCGACAGGTTTCAGTTTTTTTTAATTGTTCCCATTGGTGAAAAATTAATCAGGAACATGGAAAATTAAGGAAAATCAAAATTAAGGATAAAACAAATTGTAACCTGACTTACTTATGAACTCAAGTACGCGACGTATTGATAAAATCAAGGGATATATATTTTTTTTAAATGTATCGTGACAATTATTTTATTTTATAACTATAATCTGTTGAGCTCCTTAATAAATAGTTTTAATGAGGACAAAACAAAAATAAAATATTTAGAAGGTGTAGCCAATGCTGCACAATGTTCTGTGTGTCAATTTCAGGTGTTACGATTTGGTTTTTTTACGTTGTAAATTTGTTGCACGCGAAATCGTTCTTGCAAGTCCAGTGGCTTGAACTTTTTCAGCCTCCTCGTGATTGAAAAGAAATATAATTACTGTTAACCCTCAATCCGTGACCCAAATTACAAAGACTATTATAATGTTATATCTTCCACTTTCCATCGTATTCAAAATAATATATACAGAGCCTATTTTGACTCTATATACTATTATAATTTTATAATTATAATTTTATATCTTCCACTCTCCCTATTATAATTTTATATTATAATTTTATAATTATAATTATAATTTTTATAAAGATATAAAATTATCATAGAATCCTATTTAAATTGTATATCTTCCACTTTCAATCGTATTCAAAATAATGTATTTTCAATCGTATTCCACTGAATTTACAAGCCTATTGAGGCGGAAGACCACTGTGACGGGTAAAAGAAATCGATTTTTTTTTCTATTTCTCACCGAAAACATTTCCCATACACAATATGTGAAAAAATGTTCAAGTGAAAATATTAAAAATTGACCAAGTTACGGACAATTTAGTGAGAGCAGGTAGAGCAAGATTCACGCATACTGAAACTTTCGATCGCGTTTTTCTCGAAACGACTTTCTCGACCTGGCCGGAATCATAACTCTAGCTATAATTGTCCGACTTTCAATGTTGAAAAACCAAAATTTCCGTCATTGCAGTAGCTATCGTTGTACGTAGCCGGTTTTAGATTTTGAAAATTTAATATTTTTTATGTTTCCGAATATAAAGTAAAAGTTTCGCCAAAATTACACTTTTTTCAACACCCGCTATTCCCTGACTTTTTTTTCGAAAAACGGGTACGGACAACGAGAATTATATTTATATGATTATAGAACCTTTTTATTCTTATTTTTCGGACCAACCATTGTCAAGTTATCGAACCGGCCGTTGGACAACATTTTTACGGAGGCTTGGATAATTTTTTATTAATTTTGAGTTAATTTTTAATTTTTTTATTAAATTAAGATTGATTTTTTATTTTTTCGAATAATAATTCACACGAAATGAGTTCAATGTATGCTTAATAACATACCTTCTCTTCCAAATCCCAAATGAATAATCTACTAGGCAAAAAAAAATGGGAAAAACGACCTTTTACGACTCGTCGCAGTGATGTCCTCCCTTGAACAAATTTATTGATCAAGGGAGGGATATACATTTAGTCAGGAAAAAAGAAGCAATACTGAGGGATTTTTTAAACTAGGAAATAATTATTCTACAATTATGAAACTTCGAGTATACTTTAATAGTATATGTAAGTATACAAAACAATTTTTCAAAATTAATTCATCATCAAAATGACGGAGCTGTGGCAGAGTGTTACAGCAAGGTCGCCGCGGGAGTTGCGAATCGGCGTGCAGTCTAGCTTCCCGTAGACTTCGATTTGCAAAAAAGTTCAAACATTTTTTCAGTTAGAACATGTATAGTTTCTATGTGACGGTAGTTAAAATAAAGAAAATGCAAATTTGAAAAAATGACACGCATTTACAAAAAAAAATGAACATTTCTCGCAACATTTCTGTAAAATGTGGATTAAAAAATACCCTACATATATAGTTCTATCGTTTAAAGAAAAAAAAGGAATTCGATTTTTTGATCGTTGTAAATATATTCCGCCTTAAAGCATTTTACATAATCTCCTACGAGGCAAAAAAGATCGTGAATATCATCATAGGATGTAATCAATATTTTTAAATCCAACATTTTTTACTATGGATGGCTGCTGGGGGGACTGCAAAATTAATAATTCCGTTCGTTAATGTTTTCGCTACCTACCTATGACATTGCTTATGTAAAAATGTTATAAAAAATTACAAAACTTCTTTTTTTCCATACAAAGTGAATGGAATTTTTGCGTCGTTTTTTTTCTGGGCCACACGTGTTCGTGCACATGAGAGACGGGACCCCAGATCCGAGTGGATATCGCGAAATGGAAAATCACAAGGATCCGCGGCCCTCCACGTTTGTCTGGTCGTCTAACCGGTTCTGTCGCTCCTCCACTACTCAACGCTCTACAGTTACTACACACGCACACGCGCCTTTGCGCATACGTTGTATCATTTATTTCCGAGGATAGACACGCGGCAGGGATATAAAGGAACCTTTAACCTATCGGTATGATGAATTTTATATCAAATATGTCAAATAAACATACCGATTATAATTCGGAATGGAGCAGAAATTATCATATTGAAAGCACAAAATTTGTTGCGCGCTTTGAAACGATTTTCATTTTCAAATTTGATTTTCTAAAATGTTTGCAACAATTCTTCGAAAAAAAAAAATATTAGCCGCGTGTGCTGCGATCGCTTAAATTTTTATCATTATCTAGCACGCTTGGAATTGATAAAATACCGTGGTTAAAATGTTAAACCTCAAATAAAATATTTTAAGAAAAAAAAACACGTTTTGTTCTGACAAAGATACGTCGAAAGAATAAATTGCAGAGCAGCAATAAAACTTTTAGCCAAGGTGGCAATATTTTTCGTCAATCCGAACGTTTTTTTGAACGCCAAAACCTGTTGGCAGGTTGAATTTTTTGCACGAACCGAACATTTGGTTGCAGGTCCTTGACCGATGGTATTGAAGTTTGCATCGTTGGAACGCAACAAAAATGCTTCTTCCTTTTTTCATTTCTTTTTTTATTGCTATTCAAACTATTATTTTGCAGGTTTAGGTTCACGATCCCTAATAAGGACCTGCAAAAATCTGCCTATGATATTTATAGCCTGAATTGGCCAATACCAAAAAAATATTTTCTTTGCATCCCAACGATGCAAACTTCGATACAATTACGACCGCATAATCAGTTTGCAAGTCGACTTTATTTTTTTATCGGAATACTTGTGAATGAAAACTCAACGTTGAATCAACTGTGTTTCCGGTCGACACGTTCAATGCTAACTGGCTCACATTTTCGATATATCTAACAAAGAAACGAATGTAAAAAGAATACTTTCTATGTCTTTATACTTGCTCGCTATAAATATTCCGCCGCTGGTCTGAGACCATTTTATTATACTCCCTTTTCGGCATGGCGTATACGAAGTGTTCAATTTGTCTGATGAGGTAATCCCATTAAAAGCTAATAACAACCACGGCCTCTTCCGTCAACTCGCCCATAACAATCCGCAATGAACCTCCGTGACATCCACTTTGTTTCCGGTCTCAATTTACCACGTAAATATCGAATTTCCCAGTCTGTTTTCACAATGACCAAGTTAATTTTGGCGATGACGTTGAAGACGGACAAGGGAGAATTATTCGACGTGAATCGATATATCTTACAATACGATGAGTCGGCGTTGCGTTCGAAAACATTTTACCTTTGGAGAACGATCACCAATCTGTCAAATACGTATGACAAGTTTCTCATCGTCAGTCTATTTTTAGAATAATTATATTTATTTTTGAAATACTCTCGTCCTAACGTGTATCTATTGTCAAGTTTTCGAACGTGGCGAGCAAAGATCAGAACCTTGTATTTGTACCCAAACAAACCCCAAACAATTTTTGTTTTACCTTTGGAGAACGACCATCAATCTGTCAAATACGTACGACGTGTTTATCACCGTCAGTCTATTTTTAGAAAGATTATATTTATTTTTGAAATATTCTAGTCCTATCATGCATCTATTGTCAAGTTTTCCGACGTCGCGAACAAAGATCAGAACCTTGTATTCGTATTTAAATCATGTGCGAATAAAAATTTTTTTTTCGTATGAAAAAGTGATTCACTCATGAAATTAATTACACATTTATTTAGTATGGATATCAAGCTGTTAGAAAATATATATTTTTTTTTTCGATGTACAAAATGGCCGACTACTCGAAACTTCTCGAAACAGCTTTTTTCCAATTGGCGTGACAAATAACTTCAACAATTTTCACTCGATTTACTTCAAATTTAAAAGTTATGTTCCTAATTGCATTTCGCTGAGAAGTACGTACAGAATTTCTGATTAATCGAAAACTTTTCATTTTATGAGCAGTTTATGAGCAGTTGTAACGAAATTTTTCGCTGAAAATTCATTTCTTAAGTTCAAATACCTACAACTTTTGAATAAAACAATATTTTTTAAATTCCGTACGTACTTCTCTAGGTATTCTAAGTGGTTGACGAGAATTTTTGTTTTTTGTTCTAAGTAAAAAATTGTGGATGCTAAACGTCACAAAAGATAACAAAAGAAAATATTAGTAGCCGGCCATTTTGTACGTCGAAAAAAAAATATATATATTTTCTAACAGCTTGATATTCATACTAAATAGATGTGTAATTAATTTTATGAGTGAATCACTTTTTCATACGAAAAAAATTGGTTAAATTAGCACATGATTTTAAACCCGTTACTGTGGCCAAACCCCTTAAGAATCTTGAAATTACTGTTTCCAATATGAGGTATTTTTGAAGATCAATTTTTCCGGAAGGGCGAGATCTTTCTTCTCGAAAGATCTCTCGACCGCCGTGTCTTCAGGGCCAACGAGATGCGACGCCCAAGCGCACCTGACGATCTTCAAGGCCAAGCCCAAACGGTTATAGTGTTTAAGGGATAACACCACTCTAGGATTTTCGAAAAATCTTTTTTTTCTACTTAAAAAATAATTTGGCGTCGTAAAAACAATATGTAATCGATCCTGTAGCGAATTTTTTTTTTCAGGTTCAATTATCGATTTTGCCGCAGCGCCTCGGACTTCTTTCTGGAGTTTCGGTACAAAAATCAAAATGTTAAGAAATTGATCAAATTTGGTGATAATGTTCTTCAACATTAAGTGCGAAAACACAATTTTTTTCAAAATTTTCTTAGTCATCGAGTAATTGAGCATTAAAGCAGATTTCTTATGCCCGCAATGTATACCTATATATATATATGGAAACGCTATGCTTATACACGTGAACTTCAGTGTTAACTTACTCGATAACTGTGCAGAAGAAAAATCTGAAAAAAAATTGTATCGTCAAATTTGGCACTAAAGAATATGTTCACCAAATGTTACAAAATTCTGAACTTTTTGAAATGTTTTATGTTTTTAACATGGTTTAGCATGGCAACATTGTATCGCCCGTATCGAAACTCCTTCAGGCGCCTCGTACAACTTTAAACGCGTTTTTCTCGAAACCACTTTTTTCAAACTGGGAGGACGGATTACTCGAACACCTTTGCGTGGAACAATTTGAAATTTTGATAGTAGCTTCACAATTACATTCTCTATCGGAGTACGCAGCCGTTTTTTTTATTGAATGTAAACGTCTTTTTTATAAACAATTTACTGCTTATTTTTTGGGCAAGAATTTATTTCTTTTGAAGTGCGCCATTTTTTCAAAATTTTATAATAAAGAATCCCTACGTAGTCCCATAGCTTATAATATATAGATTATGATTTCGGTTTGGTTTTTGTTCCAGGTCATACTTTACGAGAAAACCGTCCTCCCGTGTAGCTATTTTAAAAAAACCCGTTTTTCAAGATGGGCTCTGTCGCCGCCATTTTGTATGATATAATATTTAACTAATATTTAGTAATCTAATCTAATCTAAATCTAAAGTAAATATTTAAAAAATATTTACAATTATAATATTTTTAAAAATATTTTAATGTGTGTTAAATAAAGCCTTTCAAAAGAAATCCTATTCCTTTTTTTTTACTTCCAAAATAAATGGTCAAACCTAGCCCTTATTTTCTGCCGCTGGAGTGGTGTTATCCTTTAAAAAAATGTAAGTATTTAGGAAGCGAAAACGTTATTTTACCCTATACACATTTTGGAAAGTCCATTTGATCGATTTGAATACTTCGATTGAAAAAAAATGTGTTTTTCATAATAATGACGCCTGAGTAATTATTGCCGCGATTTCTAAAGTTTATAATGTCAAAATCTTCTACGTTACTATTCATTGCTTTTAAATTTCATTTGATAAATAAATCCCAAAAGTTTGATATTAGCAATTAGGATAATGTCTATGAGGTGCGGTATTATTGACAGAATTTCGTAACGTCAGGTGCATAATCGCAGACGATACGTGTACACACGAGTCGACCGGTGAGCAAAGCCGATTTATCGATTCGTTTTCAATCATAGAGGGGTAAGTGAGTTTGAACGTTGCATGAATCACACGCGAATTGCACGCTGCGTTGCTAACCGGCGTACAGAGACAGAGCATAATAAACGGAGAGGTGGAGAGACGGAGGAGAACGGATCGATTGACTCGAATTGCGCTTCGAGAAAGATGAATTCGTGTCACGAGAAAAAAAATTCAATTCCACCGACCCTTATCGAATTTCCCATAAGCCATTTCAACCTAGTTGATTTTTAAAAAAATCATCCTCCACAAGGTAAAACGGAAAAGAAAAAACTCGATTACGAAATTCATGGAGGGAAATGGGAGAATAAAAAAGTCGAATTTTATCAAACACGAAATACATCGTTTTGTAATGAGAACGTTTTAATTGACTTGTAAATTATTTTTGAAAAACTTCCAGGACTTCCTCCAGTTTTTGTGTATTCTATGTTGAGCCTCGTGGTTTCAATTGTATCGATGGATAATCGATCATTATTAAATTACTAAATAAAATCATAAATCTAAGGTAATTTTAACTTTAAGGGGTTACCCCCACTTGCGATTTTGAAAAAATCGATTTTTTTATTGCATTTTTTTGAAGTGCAATTTGAAGTGCAGTTTTTTTTTTTGATGCCCGGAATAGATGACTATGTAAGTTTACAAAAAAAAATATTTTCTTCGTGTAAACTGAAATTGAAACTTTAAACGCGTTTTTCTCAAAATGGCATTTCTGAAGTCGGTGACCAACATTGCTCGAACACTAATGAACCGATCTTCTTGAAATTTTGCAGGCTTATTTAATACACAAAAATGTACTCTTTAATCGTTCGATTTTTTTTTTCCCAAAAAAATGGCCGTTTTATAGCCAAAAAACGGCCGTTTTTTTCGTTAAAATCGAACCATTAACTTTGACTGTCCGCCATTTTGTGAAAAATGAATATTTTTTAAAATCCTTCGATTAAAGACTCGTTTATACTTATATTTGACTAAATCCATCCGCATTTTTTTTTTCAGATGATCCACTTCGTCGCAATGTTGGTCACCGCAAACCGTGTATATAAAAACATTATTTCATTGACGACCATTTGGCACTAAACAATGTAATATTTTTCAATAAAAAAATTACTGAAAGTTCTTCAAGATGTGTTCTTTAAGATGGTATATTGATCGATTAAAAAAGTTTTGTAGTTTTCTTTGAAAAAATTCATGAAAAAGGCCTTTTTTTGCGCTACAAGTGGGGGTAACGCCTTAAGGCTGGACACTACTGTAACGGGTAAAAACGTTTTTTTTTTACATTTTCCCAAAGTATACATATTCTCGACCTGGCCTAATTAACAAAAAAACCGCTCATTTAGTTGTATAAATTTATTGATTTTTTTTCCTCACAATTTTTTAATACCTTATTATTATTGTGTCACGTTATTATTATTAATGGGCGGTACTCATTGATCTCGTCAGGATTGAGCGGAATTTCATTTTTCTTGAATACATTCACCATTTATAATTGAAAAATTATAATTACAGTACTTGTAGAAAAAATTTGAATGAATTATTCTTCGCACAATTTTTAACATCGCAATTATCATTGTTATCAAACAGTATTTATTCGAATTTATTACTATTATCATTGATATAGTATATTATTATTATCATTAATATAATGATTCTCTTATTATTCAAAATCAATGTTTATTTTCGATTTTCGAAATGAATAATTGCTGGCCGGAATCGTAACTCTAGGTATAATTGTCCGATATTCAATTTTGAAAAAACCAAGTTTTCCCTAATTGCAGTAACTATCGTTGTACGTAGCCGTCCTTTTTAATTTAGTATTTTTGAAGCCCCCGAATAAAAGTAAAAATTTCGCCAAAATTACACCTTTTTTTTTAAACACCCGCCATTTCGTGAATTTTTTTCAGGCTTTATTATACCTCAATAACGTTATTAATTTTTAATCTTCAAAATAACAATTTACACGAAATTCGTTCAATGTATGCTCAATAACATACCTTTTTTTAAATCCCGAATAAATAATTTAGGGGACAAAAAACAATTTAAAAAAAAACGACAAAATCTTCCAGGACCTCATCCAGTTTATGTGTATTCCATATTTAACCTCGTTGTTTCAATGGTATCTGACTCAATGGTAAAATAATGAATCTAAGTGAATTCACAATTTAAGTATCGAGGTTTTACCGATAAACTAGCTCCTTTTAAAGCCTGTTCGAAGCACGAAATTCCTTAGACTTAAAGTGCTCCACGTTATCGGACGGCTTTAAATAAATTTCGGAGCCTATACATAAATTTACGCGTCGCAAGACTATTTTTAACACGTGTACGTATCGTCCAGACTACTCGTCATCGTTCAGAGTCAAATTTGACGCTGTGTGACGAGCGGGCGTGTGTTGAGTCCTGGTAAATTGCCAGGATTACGAGACGACTTAGCCATACCACCCTCCGAGATGAACGTGTCGTGTCATATAGCGATTGACTCGTTTGCCGCACTCTCTTGACTGGCTGCGCAATACTATTCGAATCGCCGGTGTGGAGGAAATATTTTTTTGTAAAAAATACAAAAGTTTAGATCACATAAACACTGCTGGGCTGTGAGCAGCACAGACTTTTTCTTCCTTGCCAATATCTATTTATGAACCGAGACTTTTTGTCTTATCGTACTCCAAACGTGACGCAACTAATAACGAGAAAAAAATTCCACTGTCCGTTTCTATGTTTCGTCGTAAAAATAAAATGGTCGGACGCTAATTTCGAGACGAAAAACTTGGAGAATCGCAATATCAGCCGGACGGTCGTTAAAAAATATGACATAACAGGCAGAGGATACAAAAATTATCGCCGTAAGTATGATAAAAGTACCGAAGATATGGAGATGCTAAATAATTATTATCCCGATGAAAATTGAAGCATCGCTGCAAGTTTTCTTTGCATCTCTAAAGTAAAAAGACATCTTTCATGCAAACAGCGGGAAAATTAAATTGTATTATTGTCCTCTGGGAGGACACACAAATTGCGATCTAGACACACAGAACGTTTTTTCTTTTTCGACAACCCATCAGGGAGCCATGAGTAAATATAATTTGTATATTTAGCGCCTCTTTTGTTGGCTCAGCACCAACAGCGGTCTCCAACATTGTAACGAAGAAAGCAAAGTAATTGAGTTTAAGGAACTGTGTATTAATTCGATAAAGTGGTCGAAAAAAAAGTCCGTAAGCAGTTGATACAATGCAAGGGAAAATAAACGAAGAATGATGCTTTCAAAGCAACCGGTGGAGGCCACCTCTGTCAATATGACAATAAAATTAGCACTAGGAAGACTCGCCCGTGAGCTTTATTTGCCCACAGCCCTGGAAGAGATTGATGGCTTCGAAACATTTCTATACGGTTTTTTTTGCCCCTGACCGATAATCGCATCAGGTTTACGACAATGCTTACTCTACTATGGCTTAGCTTGTATCGAACCAATTACGATGAGTCAACAGATAGTACACCCTTGCAAGGGTTTCTAAATAGCATAATCGAACTTTTTCTTTACAGCTTTCGTATAAACATAATTTTATCAGATAACCCTCGTCCAGGGGTGCAAATAATGCATTACTTTTTGTAATGCATTAGTGTTTTTATTAATCGTTACTTTGCATTTTGTAATGAAAAAAAAAATTCATTACCCATTGCATTACGTTCAGTAATGTAACAAATTTCCATTCCTCATTACATTGGATTTTGTAAGGTAAAAAATTTGCATTACTCGGTGAATTAAATCTTGTAATGTAAACAAATTTCGTTACTAATTACATTGGTATTTGTAATGTAGAAAATTTCCATTCCTCATTACATTACATTTTGTAATGTGAAATATTTTTATTATCCATTACAATGTAATGTGTAATGACAAAAAAATCATTACACACTACATTGTAATGGGTAATCGACATTTTTTACATTACAAAGCCCAATGTAATGAGTAATGAAAATATTTTACATTACAAAATGTAATGTCATGAGTGTTGGATTTTTTTACATTACAACATGTAAGGTAATGCGTAATGGAATTTTTTCACATTACTAATGCAATGCAATGTAAAAAATCTCCACTATTCATTACAATGTAATGAGGATTATATTCGTTTCCCATTAGGGGCAGCGGTTTTTGCACTGGGTCGATCCGACCCGATGGGAAACGAATAATAATCCATATTGCCTTGTAATGAGTAATGGAGATCTTCAACATTACATTAGTAATGTGAACCAATTCCATTGCTCATTACATTACACTTTGTAATGTAAAAAATGTCCATTACCCATTACAATGTAATTTGTAATGAGTAATGGAAATTTTTTACAATACAAAATATCATGTAATGAGTAATGGACATTTTCTACATTACAAAATCCAATGTAATGAGTAATGATATATTTTTTCATAACCCATTCAAAAAGTAATGAATAATGCATGACTGTTTCATTACAAAGTTCGCAACCCTGCCCTCGTCAAGCAATTTGAAAAGTGACATCTGGATTCCGGCTTACATAGCCATTGGGGTTCGGATATTTTAACACCCACTTGCAGATCCCAAAACCGGGACGCCTTCCACTTTCGTAAAAGACAACGCTTTATTCCGAAGAACGACGAAACTTAGGGCAACGGAGGGCTCCTAAAAGTTAAAAAAAAAAAATCAAGGCTTCCTAGATACTGCTACGAAACCTCAAGAAAAACCGCAGTCTATCCGCAGGTCAAAAAATCGCAACGATGCAAAAGATCAACACACATTATTGAGGATGAGACGGCAGATATCGATGAGTAATGACGTATGGCGTATGACATGGTGAGTTCGATGGGTATGGACGAAATTTAAGGGGTTAGGCCACAGTAACGGATATAAAATCATGTGCGAATTTAACAATTTTTTTCGTGTGAAAAAGTGATTCACTCATAAAATTAATTACACATCTATTTAGTATGAATATCAAGCTGTTAGAAAATATATATTTTTTTTATGTACAAAATGGCCGACTACTCGAAACTTCTCGAAACAGCTTTTTTTCCAATTGGCGTGACAAATAACTTCAACAATTTTCACTCGATTTACGTCTAATTTCAAAGTTATGCTCCTAATTGCATTTCGCAGAGAATTACGAACGGAATTTCTGATTAATCGAAAACTTTTCATTTTATAAGCAGTTTATGAGCAGTTAGAACGGAATTTTTCACTGAAAATTCATTTAAGCTCAAATACCTACAACTTTTGAATAAAACAATATTTTTCAAATTCCGTACGTCCTCCTCTGGGTATTCTGATGTAGATTGACGAGAATTTTTGTTTTTTGTTCTAGGTAAAAAATTGTGGATGCTAAATGTCACGCCGCATGCCTAAAAAAAAGATAACAAGAGAAAATTTTAGTAGTCGGTCATTTTGTACATCGAAAAAAAGTTATATTTTCTAAAAGTTTGATATTCATACTAAATAGATGTGTGATTAATTTTATGAGTGAATCACTTTCTCGTACGAAAAAAATTGTTAAATTTGCACATGATTTTATACCCGTTACTGCGGCCTAACCCCTTAAGAGTTACATGTGGCAGAGGGATGACCGAATCATTCGCTTCAACCACATGTTTTTCGAATCAGGCCATTTTACGGACAAGTTTGCATAACTAGTCAATCGAAGAGATTGATAGACTTGGGTTGGGTCCCAGCAGGTAGCACGAAGCTCCAACGGGGACATCCTCGCGCGTATCATCTCTGTTCACGGGACTGCAATGCTTAATCGGATTTCACGCGTCACGCTCGGTTGATCCAATGCACTATGCACCAAGTACACCCGGCTCATGATTGCTAATTTTGATAAATCGATTTTCCACCGATTGGAATGTCGCTGAAGGTGATCAGTTTGTGTTTTTTTCCATCTTCAGCTCGATAACTCAAAAATGACGCACGTCGCCATCTGAAAAATGGAATTCATTTACTCTGGAACTCGGTGTTCGATTGTTCATAAGAGGAATACATAATGTCACATATTGTCGTCATTATAGCGCTGGGCGACTTCGAGAACGTTCGAGTTCTTTTCTTTTTTTTTTCTTTCTCATTATCCGAACATGATCGTTATTTGGCGTCCAGCGTTTATCAACAGTCGTCTCAATTATCCCGGGCGATGCCAAACCCACGAGGCATTTTACGCCAATCGGGCCATTATTTTTTCCTTGGCCACAAAAATTCACGAGCCAGTGATGAGAATACGAAAGAGTATGTAATGAAAATGATTGATCGAATGTATGAAATTAAGGGGTTAGGCTGGCGTGAAAATGTCGAAAAATCGTTCGTCAATCGAGGATACTCAAATTGAAGAAAAAGGTCCAACATTTGGTGCAGGAGTCGCAGACCGAAGGTAAACTTATTATTGCAACGGTAGAACTGCTGGTTAAACTTGAAACGCGTTTTTTTCGAAACTACGTTTTTTTAAAACGGTGTACACGATTTCTCGACATCCAATGAACGAATTGACTTGAAATTTGGTATACTTATTTACAGTAGTAGTAGTTTAGTCTTGACGGACGTTTTTGTTCTTAACATTTTTCTTCCTTTAGTTATTAACAGTAATGTCATTTTTCGTCGAAAAATCGAGAAAAAAAATTTAACTTTTACTTTACTCTTCATTTAACGATTTTTAAAAAACTGTTTTTTCAAATCTACCCGTTGACTAAAATAAAGTACGCCGTTGAGCCCTTTACCTTCAAAGGTCTGTCATGAGATTGGTTATAACTTTTCAAATTATTAATATTTTTTAATGAAATTTGGTATAGAGACGATTTTTCGTTTGGACATTCATGGCTGTTGAGATGTTAGTAGTCTAACACCTTAAGCATACATTCTTGTAAGGCAGTGAAAAAACGTTCATTTGGGTTAAGGTCCCAATTTGCAGCGAGTGCGAGAAAAAAAAGTGCCGTTCCATGGTTACGTTTGAAGTCTGTCTTGGCAGTTTCCACGTCAAATGTGCTTGCGAAGAATGTCCTTTCTTTCGAGGATGAGAATCGAAGAGCGGTCGGATTGGCATGAACTCTCCCGTACCAAACGGTCGTCGCATACCGTATTGTGTTACGATTCGCTCTCGAACGTATCGAGTTTCTAGCCTATACATATACAGATACATAAATACACACACACATAGAGACGTTCGCCATAGGCTACGGAAAGCAATATAATACGCTCATACTGCGTTGCTGGGCCACAAAGTGTGTGTGAGACAGAGAGAAATAAAGAGGGAGGAAGGACTCTTCAAATTGTATAGGCTGTATCAAAATGACCTGACTTATTTAGTTATCGATAAAACGTATTATTTATTTGAAAAGTACGGATATTTTAGTTTTTATATGAGGTACGAACATGGAGGTTATGTGTGGAACACAATATCCGATAAGTGGCCGCCTCGTCTCTGTTTGCAAATGTTCACTCTTTTGACGAAATTTTCAAGAACATTTTGGCATAATTGCGGAATAATTTCATTAATGGTGCGTCGAATTGCTTTCTTGCAATTCCGAAATTCAAGATGGAGACGGGTTGAAATTCCGAACTTTGAATGGTCAGAACGCTCAAAACTCCGAAAGAATCGTACCCTGAAAGATCAAATCTCCGAAAGAATTTTACACGAAAGACCAAAACTCCGAAAATCTTCATACCGTCAAAATAATTCGGCTATGGAAGTTTTAAAAGTTTCAATATTTTCAATAAATCGACGAATTTTTTCAAGAATTTTTTTTTTTTATTTGATTTCGCGTCAATTTTGCAATTTGTCAAGACAATGTTATACGTTTTACATCATTTACAGTCAACTGTGTAGACTTTCGCTGGCATGATTTTAACATGAGGGCCGGGTTGAAATTCCGAACTTTGAATGCGCCGACGGCTTAAAATTCCTAATTTTAATGTTCCGAAATTACAAGGTTCGTCAAGATTGTGCCAGCGAAAGTCTACACAGTTGACTGTAAATGATGTAGAACGAATAAAATTGTCTTGAAATAATTCGTCGATTTATTAAAAATGTTGAAACTTTTAAAACTTCCATAGCCGAATTATTTTGACGGTGTTCAGATTTTCGGAGTTTTCGTCTTTCGTGTAAAATTCTTTGAGTTTTGATCTTTCGGGGTAGTATATTTTCGGAATTTTGAGCGTTCTGATCATTCAACGTTCGGAATTTCAACCCGGCCCCGTTCAGATTTTCGGAGTTTTGGTCTTTCGGGTAAAATTCTTTCGGAGTTTTGAGCGTTCAGATCATTCAAAGTTCGGAATTTCAACCCGGTCCCAGTGCGCCATCTTGTTGAACGCGTATGTCTTCCAAGTCCATGCCGTTTATGCCATTTATCGAATATTGTGTTCCATACATAACCTCCATGTTTGTACCTTATATTACAATAAAAATATTCGTACTTTTCAAATAAACAGTACGTTTTATTAATAAATTAGAATGTCAGGTAATTTTGAGACACCCTTTATATAGTACTGCCTAGTTGGAAAAAAAAACGTCATTTCCTTCGGAAAAGTGTATTCTGAGAATATAAAAAATGTCTCACTTCAATGTGTATCGACGAAATTCCATCGCATGGTATTTCCGAAAAAAAAATAGTATGTCATAAACGTACGCGATTAAAAATCTTTGCGAAAAAAATCATTGTTACAGAAGAGGAATTTGCAAAAACAAAGGAGAAATTATTTAAAAAATTGAAATCAACGTCTGCAACTGGTGGAGTTTGGAGCTTGATAAACGTATGCTGAAAATAAATGTCGTTGCAAGTTTGATACTTATTGATGAGATAAAGGAACGAAATTTTTTTCTGTTTGCGCAAGATATATTTTGTTTCCGTTAATTCTTTAAAAAAGACGATTGGCGGTGAGTTTTTAAGATTGTTTTAAATGCTTCCCGATGCAATTCGTACGTCGCATTTTTCTATTCTGTCGACAATTATTGTTGCGAGGGAATTTCTAAGGATAATCGAAAATCCGCAATTTTCGAAGTGTTCCGGCAACATTTTATCGCTCCTCGAGCTTCATGGTCGCTTTTTTTCTTTTTTAAATTCTCACGGACGTGCTCAATGACGCAAAAGCGTGAATATGTGTTTTGTATGTACAAATGGATATGATATATGCGCTGGACGCGTTCGAGTCTAATGCACCACGGTGAAACGTGCTCCGATGTGCATAACCGAGATTTCCTTGCGCATCGGACATATTTGCCGATCGAATTAATCGCGACCTCGTTTTCAGCTACACCGAAACACCACAGCCAGCACTTTTTTTCAGCATAATTTCAATGGGATTTCCAACGAAAGATTCCCCCTTGCTTCCCTTATTAATATTGCAGATGCAGATACGAATTTTTTTCCGGCAGAAATATATTTAGCGAGCATTTAACGTTTCATTTTTTAAATAACGACTCGAAATTTTCGTTTCAATGAGAAAAAAACAAATGCGGAGAAAAAATCCAAGTATGGCAATGCCAAAGACCCGTAAAAATATTTGACACGAAAAATGCGAGGCTAGTTTCAACTTTCTCCGATTTGCACAACAAACAAAAAATATTTTTGATAAAAAAGATTGGTTAGAATCTAATGGAAAATTCGAGTACCTTGGATGTAAAAAAAAAAATAAAGAATAGACACTTGAACAAAGTGTATATTCGTTGTTTTAACGAATGAAACGATTTGTTTTTATTAAAAGAAAAATATTTTCGTTCGCGAGACGCTTTGTTAGAATGTATGGAGAATTTATTTTTTTGTATTCGCAAAATTCTTCTCGCGGATGGCAGCTACGAAAAAATCACTCAAAACGTTTTTCGAATCCTATTCCGAAATTCGCAATGCAATCCTGCGAAAAACTGTTTCGAAAAATAATTAGAATGATTGAAAACAAGATTTAGAATTTTTATGGATATTTTAACTATTAGGTATTTAATTTCAAGATATTTTAACAGAAACTGAAGTTTAATATTTTAACAGAACAGTTTTAATATTTTAACAGAAACTGAAGTTACGCTACAATCATTCGTAATTAATCTATCGGAAATGACAGTTGACGGACAATCATAAATACGCAACCCTTGGATCGTCTTCTTTTCCACAACAAACGTTCGCAATTTCGCCAGTGATGCTGAACGAGAACGAGTATGAATTTTATCGACATCAATGCTTGGAGTCCGTGACACATAACGCTTCGACCGATTGAATTCTCTGCCAACTGCCAGTACGTGATGTTTTCAAGCCAACTCTGAGAACGTCCTCGCGGCGACACACAAATATCCGGTCAGTTCCGGTCTACGTGGGCGAATACGAAATGAGATACGAACATTTGAGATAACTATGACCAAACATCAGTCGATACAATGTGCGCTTGATGAACACATCGTGGGAAAACTTTAATCGCCAATATTGTATTACTATTATCTGACGTTTTATCGATAATCAATTAAAGCAAAGTGTTCAAACATGCGGGAAACCAGGCGTGGGTGGAAAATGTGGTCGGACCAGGAATTAAAGTCCAGTTTCGTCGTTCGTTAAGGGGTTTAGGCTAGTGAAAATAAAATAAGTCAATAGTCGCTTGAGGAGTTGTGCACCTCAAATAGGAGAGGAAGGTTATGGTGCGAAAATCGCAGATTAAAGGTAAACTTATGATTACGACGATAGAACTGCTGGTAAAACGTTAAACGCGTTTTAATCAAAACTATGTTGTTCAAAACGGTGTACACGATTGCTCGACATCCAAAGAACGGAATTACTTGAAAATTGGTACACTTATCCAGTGTTGTAGTAATTTAGTCTTGACCGACGTTTTTATTCTTAACATTTTTTAAAAATTAGTTATTAACAATGTCATTGTTCCTCAAAAAATCGAAAAAAAAATTTTTTTTTTACTATTGAAACACGATAACAAAAAAAGCTTCGTCAAGTCTTAGCCTATATTATCTATTTTAAGAAAAAAAAAACTCGTTTTTCATTGTTACAGACCAACAGGGTGGTCAAAATCAAGTACACCCTTGAGCCTCTCACGTTTAAAGGTCCTTCACGAGATTGCTTATAACGTCTTTAATTATTAATATTTTTTTATGTAGTTTCGTATACGACTTTGTTAACCCTGGAATGGTACACTTATTTTTTTGGCCTTCTAAAGGCACACTGGGGCACAAATGTACCCCACCGTTGGACCCGATTATTGGGGTTATAAATACCGAATAAAATTTTTGGAAGCACATGATTTTCTTCGTCTTTTAACGAGGAAGACAATGGTACCATGTAAACATTTCAGAAAATTCGAAAAGTGTGTCAAAGTTTGATCCGAAGGGAAAATAACATTTTAAGGGGCTATACCAGTGTGACACTTAAAAAAAATCGATTTTTTTGCCCTTTTCGACAGTTTATACTTTCAAGAATATCCTGTAAAAATTTCAAGGCCGTATATCTAATCATTTTATCTTGCAAAAATCGATAGTTAAATCTTTAAGCGTGTTTTTCTCGAAATGAGATTTTTCAAATTTGCTGACATTGTAACTCAAAGAGCAATTATCCGATTGACTTGAAATTTGAACCGAGTACTCTTGAATATATTTACTCTACAATAACGTAGGATATTTTTGATTGGATGAAAATTGACGATTTGGCATTGAAAAAAACGACCATTTTATAGGCAAGAAAACAGACTTTTTTCATAACTACGCTATTTTGTTAGATTTTTATATTTTTCGAAAATCCTACGTCATTGTACAGGAAATACCTTCCAGTTTAACGACATTTTTTTCTTTTTCGGTGCAGCAGTGGAGGAACTTTTTTTTGGCGCCTCCGAAGGCAGCGCATAAGTCGCTTGGATCTCAATATTTTTCTATGAAAAAATTATGTAACATAGGTCAAATATAGCTAAATATATTCTTAATTTTCCGAAAAATTTAATTGAGTACTTTTCTTCCAAAAAATTCCCGAAAATCACCCGAATTTTCAGCGTTCACACTGGTATAGCCCCTTAAATTGGTAAAATTGAGTACTTTTGCAAAATTCGTGCGGCACGAATGTACCCCAGTGTGCCATTCTAGGGTTAATGTACATACAAATAAATGTCCACACGATTTTTCGATCATTCTATTCTTTTAATCGCTTTTTTTATTATTGTTATTTAAAATGGGGTTATGTTATAGGGTTATTTAAAGAATTTTTTTAATATGACCCTGATTTTCCGGTCGCCACGGTAACCTAACCCCTTAATGGGGCAAATCTCTTGTTTATTGCACCACATGTCCAAACACCTATAACGCCTGATATTTGACATTTGAATACTTTTCGAACAGTGTAAAAAATACGTCAGCTCGAAAGTCGTCAGATTGGAGACAAACCCGACAAATATAATTATGGCAACGGTGATATTTTTCCTACAAAGCACTCAATTGGCTACCTTGAAGGTAGCCGTTGACTATCTTGCATTTTTTTCGAACTAATCGATTACCGAATCCATTTATACAAAACTACGATCAGCTGCGAGAATTCGAAACGTGTTTTTTGCCGTCTCCGTAACGAATATCAGACTTTGTTCGTAGCTGATTGTATTACAATGTTGCAATGTTGAAGACGTGATGGTTTCGCGTTACTGCGAGATAAATGTGACGTGAAATCGCGTGGAATCCTCGCGTGACCGGGTAGAAAGTAGTTCCCGGACTCCGACGTTTGCGAATGCGAATGACTTCTACCTAGTTTCTTGCCGCACGGAATAGTAGTTGCAGTGAATCGGGATTCCCTCGTATCTCTTACAGATCGATAAATCTCAAATAATATAACACTGTAAATCTGCTCGTCGCGTGTCTCGTCCGCCCGAAATACGTCCTATTAATACCTTTTATATTATCGTTACACGCTACGTACGTGTTCGTACCGAATTCATCATCGCAAGTTTGTGAAAGAGGAGCTTTGCTGAATTATTTCCGATAGACGAAGAAAATCTGCTTGTGCAAATGAGCCTTTTCGGCTCTTGCCTCGTCACGATAATGGACTTTTCGTACTCCGTTTGTCCCGAAATGAAACAATTCAATGTACGGCATTCGAGACATTGACTTTTGCAAAAGTTGTCGAGATCGCGAAATCCGGAAGTCCAACGATAATCGTTCGCTTTGCTCTGTTAACTCGTCGAATCAACAAAAAAATAATGAGAAACCGAATGGTCAAGCGCTATTACGCAATTAACATACAAATAACGGAAAAAAACATGATTTGCCGGAAATGCCTGACGCTTGGTTCTGGAGGTCGAAACGGGACCGGTCGCGACAATCGTTTGAGTTTCAAGTATGAAAATACGCGAAACTGTACATTTTTTCACGAGGAAGTCTATCTTTTCTTTGGCGTATGAATATTTCTCGAATCATTGACGATTCGTTCCTATTTCGATGTTCCAAGAATTATTGTCATATTTCAATATTTATATTGACATTAATTTTTTTTTTCAATCAGCACGCAGTTTTTTTTCTCTCCATCAACTCGAAAGTCGAGGTTCTTTTTACGAATACAATTTTCTCCACATTTGCAAAAAGTTGGAATCACGGGTGACAATTGTTTTCTTTAAGGGGTTAGGCCACAGTAACAGCTGTAAAATCATGTGCGAATTTAACAATTTTTTTGCGTATGGAAATGTGATTTACTCATAAAATTAATTACACATCTATTTAGTATGAATTTCAAGTTGTTAGAAAATATTTCTTTTTTTCGATGTACAAAATGGCCGACTAGTCGACACTTCTCGAAACAGCTTTTTTCCAATTGGCGTAACAAATAACTTCAACAATTTTCACTCGATTTACTTCAAATTTAAAAGTTACGTTCCTAATTGCATTTCGCAGAGAAGAACGTACGGAATTTTTGATTAATCGAAAACTTTTCATTTTATGAGCAGTTCATGCGCAGTTATAACGAAATTTTTCACTGAAAATTCATTTCTTAAGTTCAAATACTCACAACTTTTGAATAAAACAATATTTTTTTAATTTCCATACGTACTTCTACAGGTATTCTAATGTAGATTGAGGAGATTTTTGTTTTTTGTTCTAGGTAAAAAATTGTGGATGCTAAATGTCACGCCGCGGAGCGCCTAAAAAAAGATAACAAAATATCAGTAGTCGGTCATTTTGTACATCGAAAAAAATATATATATATTTTCTAACAGCTTGATATTCATACTAAATAGATGTGTAATTAATTTTATGAGTGAATCACTTTTTCATACGAAAAATAATTGTCAAATTCGCACATGATTTTATACCCGTTACTGTGGCCTAACCCCTCAAAGTATGGGGAGAAACAATTTATTTGGCTCCTATTGGGATGTTGAATAAGTTCTCGCTGTTTTTTTTCGTGAAAATGAATGTTTTATTTAAAAAAAACCATTCCTAATGCTTTCAAACGTCTCGAAATGGTCGTGTGATCACCTCCTAATGTTTCTGTAAGTTAAGCTAGCGTCTGGCATGAGTCTTCAGGAACTAACGCCTCCAATTCAACACATGAAAATCATTATTTTCGAAGCGTCTAAACCAATCGCTGCATATTGTTTTCGACGGAGCATGGTCACCGTAAGTCTCAACAAGAGTTCTGTGTGTTTCAGCTACAGATTTTTTTTTCATAAAGTAGTGCAGTAAAATTCTCAGCAAATACTCTTTTTTGGCACGAAATGTGACATGTTCAACACTATGAATAAAAAACATGTTTACCCGTCGGCGAAATGACATACATTGAATTTCAAGCTCGCTTATAATACTTTTTCACAAATGCGTTACCATCTTAAGGGGTCTTGTCACTCTAGACGCTAAAAAAGGCTATTTTCATGATTTTTTTTATAGGTTTATATTATAGATACTGATATAAAAGTTGTTACACTTAATGAATACATTTTCGAAACACATCCAAATTTTTTTACAATGTATTTATGTAACCCAAACAAACTTTAAACGCGTTTTTTTTTAAACAACGTTTTTCGGCAGCTTGTTGATCAAATCTTCGAAACTACTGAACCAATCCTTATTAAGTTTTCACCACATATTCGTTACAACTATAGCCATGGCGCATATCAAGGATTTTTCAAATCTTGATATTTACTATTTTTTTGCCAAAAAAACGGTGAAAAAAATACGTTTTTTTCGAAGAATGTCCGCCATTTTGTTATTTTTGCATATATAAAAAATCGTATGATATGCGCTGTAGCCATTAACATACTGAATCTAAAGCCGTTTGATTTTTCTGTTTCGAATGATCCATCTCCAAGATTTCATCAACAGCGCGGACCTACAATGTTTTTGGAATTTTTTTTAACTACCATTTTCGTCTATAAATAGTGACTTGAATAAATAATATTTAAAAATGTATTTCGAAAGTGTATTTATTAAGTGTAACCACTTTTATATCAATATCTATAATATAAACCTATCAAAGAAAATCATGAAAATAGCCTTTTTTAGCGTCTAAAGTGAGAAGACCCTTTAAAGTACCGTCACGCAGTTCTGGTAACGCCATCTGTTGGAAAACAGCGAGAACTCATTCAACCTCCAAATACATCGCGAATGAATAACGTGTCCGTGTGAGAAGGGAATAAATATTGTTTCTCCGCTCACCAGTCCGGAAAGAGATCCGAGGCCTGCGCGAGTATATCGCGCAGCAGCGTTGTCGCGGGTGGAACGTGTGGCAGTACGACAGGTGCGAAAACACCGCAAACGCCAGAACTTCGACCATGCCGAGCCTCGTATTTGCTGAGATAGTTGGCTAAATATCCAAAGAGCCGATAATGACACGGTGGCAAAGTTTCGAACAGTTGTTTCGTCTCGACGATCCACACCTCTCGATTGTTCCCAAATTCTTCTGCAAACCATCGAACGGAATCATTTTTTTTCCTCCCTCTTCGATCCACGTTTGAAATGTATAATTTTCTACGGACTTTGATCCATCGATGGGATTGCAATGTTTACAAAATTTCTGAAGAAAATAATTCCTCGCCAGATAGTCGAGATTTCTCGGTGAAGGAAAAATGAATATTTTCGAATGTATTCGTCGCACTAACGTTCGTGAATGTCCAGAAGATTCGCGACGAGGGTCGACGGTACCAAGGGTTGGGGCAGTTCTTTGAGATACTGCCTGAGCAGCGTGGCAGCCGTTGGTGGACATGCGGCAGTCTCGAGATCGGCATCGCCGCGACGCTCGAACGCGCTTCTGAGACGCTCCGTCAATCTTGGACTACCGCCCGATAAACGAAAAACGGAAGCGTTCTGAAATCCGTTGATCTCGATATACGTGCACAAGCGATGCACCACGTAAGGTACTCCGGTGTCGAGATAAGACTCGACGAGATCTAGCCTCGTGCCGAATACGCGACTCGAACTTCCGCCACGTCCGAGAAGCGAAACAGCGAGCGCACGTTTAACTCTCGCCAAACGAGACTCGTCCTGAAAGAAGAAAAAGAGACAAGTTAAGGGGTTATATACAGTTAAAATTTTCGAAAAATCGTTTTTTTTTTTTCAAAATTATTTTCGTAATGTATATTCAAGGCCTTAGGCCACAGTAACGGGTATAAAATCATATGCGAATTTGACCATTTTTTTGTATGAAAAAGCGATTCACTCATGAAATTAATTACACATCTATTTAATATGAATATCAAGCTGTTGGAAAAAAAATATATATTTTTTTCGATGTACAAAATGGCCGACTACTAATATTTTCTTTTGTTATGTTTTTTAAGGTGCTCCGGCGTGACATGTAACATCCACAATTTTTTACCCAGAACAAAAAACAAAAATTCTCATCAATCTAAATTAGAATACCTAGAGAAGTACTCACGGAATTTAAAAAATATTGTTTTATTCAAAAGTTGTAGGTATTTGAACTTAAGGGATTACCCCCACTTGCGATTTTGAAAAAATCGATTTTTTTCAAAATCGATTTTTTCGGTTTGCGGTTGTCACCGCAAACCGTGTATATAAAAACATTATTTCATTGACTGCCATTTGCCACTAAACAATGTAATATTTTTCAATAAAAAAATTACTGAAAGTTCTTCAAGATGTGTTCTTTAAGATGGTATATTGATCGATTAAAAAAGTTTTGTAGTTTTCTTTTAAAAAAATCATGAAAAAGGCCTTTTTTGCGCTACAAGTGGGGGTAACGCCTTAAGAAATGAATTTTCAATGAAAAATTTCGTTATAACTGCTCATAAACTGCTCATAAAATGAAAAGTTTTCGATTAATAAAAAATTCCGTACGTGCTTCTCTGCGAAATGCATTTAGGAACATAACTTTTTAATTTGAAGTAAATCGAGTGAAAATTGTCGAAGTTATTTGTCACGCCAATTGGAAAAAAGCCGTTTCGAGAAGTTTCGAGTAGTCGGCCATTTTGTACATTGGAAAATTCTAACAGCTTGATATTCATACTAAATAGATGTGTAATTAATTTTATGAGTGAATCAATTTTTCATACGAAAAAGAATTGTTAAATTTGCACATGATTTTATACCCGTTACTGTGGCCTAAGGCCTTAAGGGCTCTGTCTACTTTAAAACTTTCAAAAAAGCTAAATCGCAAGAAATTGAGTTACAGGAAGAGGCAGAAGGAATTATGTATCGTCGAGGCATTGCTGATTAAGTATAAGTCAGATTTTTTTTTACGATTTTTTATAAATTAAAACTATAAACGCGTTTTTCTCGAAACAACGGTTTCGGACCGCTTGTTGAAAAAATCTCAGAAACTACTGAACTGATCCTTATGAAATTTTAACCACATATTCTGTACACTTATCGCTATATCTGGTACCAGAATTATTGCAATTTTTTAATTTTTACTATTTTTTTGGCAAAAAGCATGCAAAAAACACGTTTTTTTTTATTGTTTTGTCCGCCATTTTGTTATTTGTGCATATAAATTAATATTAGAGGTACGGGATATAGCCACTGTCACACTAAACCTAAAACCATTCAATTTTTTGTTTCAGATGGGCCGTTGTAAAGATTTTTTCAACAGCGCACACCTACCTACTTTTTGAGGACTACAGTTTACCTGACATTGTCACACTAAAAAAGTGGTTAAAATCAACACATTTTTTGTTGTTGTAATTTACGAATGTTTTTGTTAAGCCTAACAAGTTTTATATCAATAAACATAACAGTATTCTTAAAAATAATAATAAAAATAGCGTTTTTTTTCATGCATCCAAAGTAGAAAGAGCCCTTAAGCACACACACAGAAAATGTTTTGTCAATTTGGCAAATATTCTCGAAGTTACACGCACATTTGTAATGACGTGTCAGAGCGTTCGAAAGTGCTTTTGAAACTTTAAACTCGTTTTTCTCAAAACTGTGTTTTTAAAGTCGGTGAGCAAGATTTCTTGGAAACGGCCGAACCGATAAGTCTCAAATTCTGACATTATCTTTTAAGTATATTTTTTAGTAATTAATCTAAGGTTTTTTCTCACCGATGAATATTTTCCATTTTATAAACAATTTAAGGCCTATATTGTTGTCAACAATCGATTTTTTTTTTGTCGAGAAGCCGCCATTTCGTCAAAAAGTATTATTTTGCTTATTCCTTCGATCAATTACAAGATAATCCATTATATTAACGAAATATTTTTGATTTTTTCATTTTAGATCATCCAGCCCAGAGATATCGTGCTCACCGCAAGACGCCTTTTTTAGAGGTGCTCCCGGAGATCGGCTATAGCAGCTTTCAAAATAATTATTCTTACAAATAAAAACTGTTAAAATACAGTTGAAAGTTACCATAATATGTGTACAAATGTTTACGTTAATAGATTGAAAGTTCTCCTCAAGAAAAATCCTTGAAAAATCGATCTTTTTGGGCCTCCTGACTGTATATAACCCCTTGAAGCAAGAAGTTGTCGGCAGTGTACAGCACGATTGGACAACGTAAAACGTCGTAAAAGTTAATCAACGTGTTTCTTTTTATAAATTTGGAAGAATAAAACGGATAGCTTGTACGATGTTACCTTGTCGTTTGTCTGTTGACGAGTTCGAGAAGGACTTGATGTTGAACCATGATGATGATGATGATGATTATGGTTGTGATGGTGATGGTGATGGAGAGGATCTTGCTGAGGGCGTCTCATCCCACTTCGCCTGCACCGCGACCCACTGCCGCACTAACAAAACCTTTTTTTTTGTATTCCATCGGGACAATTAAACACGAGGGCTAAATGCGAAAATTATTTTTGCCTTGTTTTTCTAAAAAAATTCCATACAATTTTTATCAGTACTTTAGGCGGACGTGGAATAAAATTGGACGAAGCAACAAATTGGGGAAATTAATATATTCGTGCTCGTGCGTTCTCGAACCGAGTCTCTGCATAGAGAGAAGAAGAAGCAGGACCGAATGGCACTTTATGATGCATATTAATAACACGAAAAATTCGAAGTTATTGTAATTCGAAGTAACAACTAGACGTGACTAAGCTCGGTAATTGTATTTCGACTCGAACTAACTCAAAGAGAATATACTGTTTTTCAAGCTCTATATTTCGATATTCAAAGAATGCAAGGGCGATTTCGATCTCACGGTATCGGATAATAGAGAAAAAAGTGTAGAAAAATGTTTCATTGCGAAAAAAAAAGTTATTCCTGGCTTTGATTATTCTTACGAGCGCAATTGTTCATGGACTCTTTCCTTCCCGCTTCTCGAAGTTACGCTACGAATGCGACCTTGTGTAAATGATAAAGTAAAACAAAAAAGCAAAAGAGTCGCTCAAAGGGTTCCGCTTCACAGTGTGCCCGGCGGCTCTCGCTGACATTGATATATATCTGCGTCAACTTTGAGTAACCCTGGGGGTCGTACAGTCGCTGCAAAATAGGTCGATTCGAGAACGCTCGTTCGGAAATCTCCACGGTGATATTCAACGCCAACAATTATCGCGTATGCATCAAGTACGAACGACCAAAAGGGTATGATTGGAAATAAAACGTTGACAACTAAATGTTCGATAAAGTGGTTAGAAAGAAAAAAATGGATTTGCAGAGATGGATTATTGCAACCGGTCGTTAAGGGGCTATACCAGTGTGAAAAGCTTCAGCCCCAGCAGGCATTATTCGAGGAAGAGGAGGGTCCAATGTATGGACCATGTATAGCTGATTAGCAGTTTTTATGGTAAATATAATTTCATCTTGCAAACATCGATAGTTAAATCTTTAAACGGGTTTTTCTCGAAATGAGATTTTTCAAAATTGAACTGAGTACTCTACAATTGAACTGAGTACTCTACAATATATTTACTCTACAATGACGTAGGATATTTTTGATTGGATGAAAATTGACGATTTGGCATTGAAAAAAACGACCATTTTATAGGCAAGAAAACAGACTTTTGTTCATAACTACGCCATTTTGTTAGATTTTGATATTTTTCGAAAATTCTACGTCATTGTACAGGAAATACCTTCCAGTTTAACGACATTTTTTTCTTTTTCGGTTTCAGCTACTCAATCGGCCGGAATCATGTCAGCAGTGAAGGAACTTTTTTTTGCGGCCACAGAAGGCAGCGCACGAGTCGCTTGGATCTCAATATTTGTCTATGAAAAAATTATGTAATATAGGTCAAATACAGCCAAATATATTCTTAATTTTTCGAAACATTTAATTGAGTACTTTTCTTCCAAAAAATTCCCGAAAATCACGCAAATTTCCAGCGTTCACACTGGTATAGTCCCTTAAACGTAATTAATTTCCGAATGATTTGGTCTTGTTTGCAATCCAACAGTCCTCTGTCGATACTTTTCTTTTCGTTTCAGCGGTTGTTCAGCAAATGTTCAAAGATCAATGAAATATTGGGATGAAATTTAACGGTGTTGAAGTTTGCGTCGTTGGAACACACGAAAGTTCTTTTTTACATTTTATTTTCTATGTTTATATTATTATAGATATTTTTTTGTAGATCGCTTATAAATAGCTCTAAAAATGATTGAACAATTTTTGTAGCCAAAATCGGCGAAAAGACGTTACAGAAATTCTGAAATATTAATTTTCATTGCATTCAAACGATGCAAACTTCAATCTCGCGAAATTTATTACGCACGAAGAGTAGCACTGAAAGACAGTTGACGGTGAATTTGACGGTAGATCGATGAAGGAATTCATATATTATATAAAATGTAAAATTCTACGACTCAAAATTTCAGCTAACGCTATAACCTCTTGAAAATTTGGGATATTGGGCTGAATTTCTTCACATAGGGTATCGTTCGTGGCAGGTTAATGCTGAACGTGGCCACTATCGCTGAAAGAATTTCGATTCGATATTTTCATTTTTTAGGTAACGTAGTAAACGCTTTAGTTTTTCAAATTTCGAGATGTCCGACGACTTTTGCTCTGCACAAATAGACGTGTAGTTTTTACGCGTTACCATGTTTAAAATTCCCTAATTTCTTCAGAATTTTCAAATCAGTTTGCCTAAAATAAAAACCTTCGATATTTATTTTTATGACCGTACGACTGGAACCGACAGTGTCAGATTTGCAACGATGTTGAAGTTTGCATCGTTGTGCCGCAACGAAAATTCCCTCTTAATTTCTCTTTATTTATTTCCGTTGTCATCCAAAATCTGATCCTGCAAATTTTGGCTGCAGATTTCTGAGGATCCTGAAAAAACGTTGGGGATATATTCGCAGCCCAAGTTTGTCAAAAAAGTTCAGATTGCGAAACTTTCGTTGCGTTCCAATGATGCAAACTTCAATATCGTGATTTACAAACAATTCCTATTATAAAAGGCTGCGCTTAAAAATAAAAAATGAGGCTTGAACGGAATTTCAAACGAGCCTAGAAACTGCGGCACTTTTCCAGTAATGAGGGTGAATGTCTATTTACTTTGGGTCATGAGCAAAAGCCCCGAAGCTTTTTATCAACGCTACTTCTCCCGGCAGTTCTCCCAAAGAAGTCCAATTAACGCAGCGACACGATCGGTCTATGCCAGAATTATTGAAGCGGCTTTCGCCAAGAGCTTCACCCTCGCCATGGGAGTTTCCACAACTGTATGTGCGACTGTAGCCGCAACGCAAAAAATACTTACAGGCCGTGTCAAATGCAACTAACAAGTATTGCCCTCAGTAAAAAAGCGAAAAAGGAATAATCGTTTTTTCAATGAAACCGAATACGATCTGGAAAAATTCAACGGACGTGCGGATCTTCCTGACTTTTCACTGATAATTCCACGTGGGTAAAAATTCCTGATTTTTCCAGGTTTCATATACTTTTTGACTGCGTAACAACCACGATGGAGCATTATGGCGGGACACCACTGTGACGGGTAAAAAGTCGATCTTTTTTCCATTTTCTCAAAGTATTTCAAGTTAAAATATTCAAAATTGACCAAGTTATAGACGATTGAGTGTGAAAATCTCTTCTAAGTGAATTTAAAAAGTCGTTGAAATCAAATCAAAGTTGTCTTTGATTTGCAAAAAGTTTGACTCCCGCGGCAACCTAGCTGTAACACTCTGCCGCAGTTCCGCCATTTTGATGATGAATTAAATTAAAAAAGAATTGTTTCCGATACTTAAATATACTATTAAAGTATACCTACAGTTTGATAAATGTAGAATAATAATTTCTTAGTTCAAAAAACCCCACAAAATTGCTTAATTTTTTCCCGGCTAAATGTATATCTCGAGCCCCCGAATACGAGTAAAAATTTCGCCAAGGAGACACTTTATTTGAACACCTGCAATTTTGTGATTCTTTTTCCACCACATTTATATAGATTATAAAGCTTTTTTGTTTTTATTTTGCAGACCAAGCGTTGCCAAGTTATCGATACGGTCGGTGGACCACATCTTTCACACAGATGCTGCTATATTATACCTAAAAAAAGTTATTCTTTATTTTTTTAAATAAAAATTTACACGAAATAAGTTAAATGTATGTTTGATAACATACCTTTTTTCCAAAACCCAGAAAAATAATCTAATAAACAAAAAAAAATCGGAAAAATGACCTTTTTCGGCCCGTCACAGTGGTTCGGGAAAAATCCGTCGGAATTAGAAGCATGCGCGTTGCTTCCTCGCGATTTTATTTCGTTCACAAAGCTTCCCCTATGAGCGAAACAAAATTAAGCAGCGTACGGATTTCTTATTCGCAATTACCCTCGCGAATTGTTGTACACATGTAGTTATTGAAAACTTACAATACACTCTCTCGCGACTCTCCACAGATTGATATATGCTGAATTCAGTCTAGACGCCGCGGAAAACGGCACTTTTGATCGGACAGTTTTCCACCCTCGCCCTTTTCCCTTTTTCTCAATGACAATTTCGTCCTGACGATGACTCGTTTTCTTTTTCATTCACGATTGTTCCTCGCCCTCTCTTTCCGTCCCTCGTCTTCCTGACTGCAATACGTGTTTGGTGCGCGTTTTCGAAAGCACTTGAACGTGTCGTGCAGACCATGCATTCAATCAGCGATCAACGACGAAATGCTTGTAACTTTCCAAATGAAATCGAGAAGAAGAAAAAAGTCGGCAATTTTGGGGTTGTGATTAATCTTCGTTATCCTGATTCGTGCTCTGCACTCGTCGACGAGCGTGGATGTATCTCAGGCGGTTGCTCTTTTGAAAAATTTTAAAACGTTAAAATCAACGAGTCCCGGATTCATGTCCCAATCGCGGCACATCATAAACACACGTGCCCCTTCCGTTGAGGCGAAGGACACTTTCTATGGCTGCTTCAAGAAGTGCGTCGACACCAGGCGTAGCGTAAGCATCGAGGGTCGGCCCACCACGAGATTTCCTGTCTTCGGCTTGTTGATCAAAGGGCTCAAGGTCACCACCGATTCACCGACGAGCCTGGCATGATTTCACTTCCTCGACTGCGGAACTTTCTTCAATTCGCCTTTTTCCTGCAATTGCCAAAATTTCAACATGTAGACGGATTGTCATGGGGATCGAGAGATTTACAGAGTTGAGATTTTGTGCTTCATTTTCTACAAAGTGACCTGGATGAACCTAACGCTCGAGGAATCGCTGCGGTCTCGAAACTTTCGCAGCTCTCGTATTTTTATTGCGTTAGACGCCAATCGACTTTTATTTTATTTTATTTTTTTTGATCGAATCTCGGGGTGTCTTACATCATGAAGGTAGTTCATTCTTGTCATACGACGGAAACGCAGTCTTTTGTCCATACATGCATAATTACGCAGCTACAATAATTATGAATAATAACAACAATAATTGTTGCAGTAGTGACAATAATATTAATAATGATAGCGACAGGAATAACAGCATTCGACATTATTGTTGTTATTAATTCATTGCCATGAATATTATCAGTATTATTATTTATTACGGCTTTTATTATTATTATTATTGTTAGTACGGATACTATTACTACTTCTATTACAATTGTTATGATTGTTATTGTTATCAAAAATGGGTTATTAAAATTAGTGGACATTTTTTAAAGCTGTAGAATTAAATGAAGCTGGCAAAAGAAAACAAACTTATGACGGGGAAGTGTGCATCGATAGAAGGGAACGAGCATTTTTTTATTGCCAACTTTTATTTAGTCGATTAAGGGAGGAGATACTTCTAGGCGAGAAAAATAATTTGCTGATTTTCATGACTTTTTTAAAAGAAAACATTTCTTCGCCATTTTTTAGACTTAGGGCACGTTTTATTACTACTTTTGGCTGTTACATGGTATTTGTAAAAATGTATTCATCGCAAAAAATGGGTGGTCTTCCACGGTCTTCTAAACTGCATTTTCAAAACTCGCGTAATGTGTAGCTAAAAAACTGATCGACCGATTCTGGTGACTTTAGTATAAATCTAACTAACCTCATCGTCTAAAATAGAACCCTAAATGTTTTTGAAAATAAAAAAAAAGTATTTTTTCTTGCAAAACGTAGCCACTTTTTTTCGGAAAATTCAACTTTTTTGTTTCGAAGGGTATCATTTAATCGATTTTCAACATTTCTCACTTTTTCTGGGTTTATATTCTGCGTATGAGTTTTAATGAAAGAAAAATCTTCGTTAGTTTTTTTTCAGCCGGAACCCGTTTGGAAGACCGTGCCATACCTCCGCCATTTTAAAAGCTTAAAAAATAAAAAGAATATCATGTAACAGCCACAAGTAGTAATAAAACATACCCTAAGTCTAAAAAAGAGTGAAGAAATCTTTCCGTTAAAAAGAAATAATAAAAATCAGCCAGGGTTGCAAATAATGCATTACTTTTTGTAATGCATTAGCACTTTCATTACTCATTACATTGCATTTGGTAATGTAAAAAAATTTCATTACTCATTACATTGGAATGTATAATGGAAAAAACGTCCATTCCTCGTTACATTACATTTTGTAATGCAAACAATTGCCATTACTGATTACATTGAATTGTGTAATGAAAAAAAAATTCATTACTCATTAGATTGGAATTTATAATGTAAACAATTTTCATTCCTCATTGCATTACATTTTTCAATGTGAAATGTTTTCATTACTTATTACAATGTAATGGGTAATGGAATTTGTTTACATTACAAAGTCCAATGTAACGAGCAATGGAATTTTTCTACATTACAAAATATAATGTAATGAGTAATGGCAAATTTTTACATTACTGAATGTAATATAACGGGTAATTAAATACTTTTTCATTACCCATTAAAAATATAATGAATAATGCATTACTTTTTCGTTACAAATTTCGCAACCCTGAAATTAGCAAATTGTTTTTCTCGCTTAAGGGGTTAGGCCACTCTAGAGGCCGAAAAAATAGGCTTTTTGGGGATTTTTTTTTCAGAAAAACTATCAAATAAATCGAGATTACAAAAAGGGTGTTTATCATACATATCAGTGATCGTACAGAGATTTTTTTTTTGGAGCGATTAATTTCAAAATGGCGGCTGTGCAGCGTTTGTCTCAAAATTGCATTTTTTAAGTTGGCCGGAAACATAACTCAGACAATTTTCAACGGATTCACTTGAAATGTTGAATATATCTTGAAAAATACATTGTCCATGGAAGTACGGAGGTTTTTTTTTCAAATATTGCATAGTTAAATTGTTATTAACAATTATCTGATGATTTTTTCGGCAAATTTTTCACTTTCCAAAAATTGAGGCTGTGAAAATCAATGAAACGTTTGTACGCATTTTTGTGAGAGAATTATGACCTCAATTTGCAAAAAAAGGCTTCAGAGAATGATAAAAATGAAGAAATAATAAAAATTAATAAATGATAAAAATAAAGAAAAAAAAATCGTTGCGTTCCAACGATACAAACTTAAACGTCGTGAAAAGTTTCTCAGTCAACATCAAACATCCCTGTCCCCAAAAGCAAATAATTTTTTTCGTCATACCCAGAAAAAACATCAAATAAAAAAACACCACCTTGCATCAACGTTTTCGAGCATGTACGCGTCCTGAGCATCCACTCTTCTCAATCATCGACCAAACAAATTCGGCTCGACCTCTTTACCATTCTACCTTCGAAAATCTCCATAAAACAGTGTATCGTAATTTCGTTATCGACCTTCCCCTATCCATCGCCTTCTTCGCCGAAGCCTTTCCAACCCCGTTCGCCGTCTCTTTAAGCCGATCTCCCTCCTGTAAGCCCTGCTGCTTTTGCTGGATCGCACGTAGCTTTCCAAAGGGAAGCCCAATGGAGAGAGAAACGCGAGGCGTCCGAGTATGATCTGCATTCTTATTTACGTAACTCCGTCTCCCGTTTATACCCGTATCGAAGAAAATATACCCATCCGGTTTCACGATAATCGTTACTCTACTCTTGTCGCCCGTTCACCGCCACTCCTTATTAAAACATCTCGTAAAGCAAAGCAGGCGATTCAACATCGAAATAGAAGCTTTAATTTTCTCGTATCGGTGTCGCGTTCTTACGATAATTTGCGATAATAGAATTATGCAATTTAGAGAACGGTTGAGGCGAATAATCGATAACTATTCGTGCTAGCGAAAGGCGGGTAGGGAGGGGGGGGGGGGGACAAAGACGAATGGAGCTTCGAGATGGCTCGCAAAGTTTCAGCGGTAAATTACGATATATAGTAATAATAATTATCATAGTAATAACAGTAAAAATATTTAATAATTATTATTATTAGCTATAATAATAATTAGTTATACTTATTATTATTAGTCAGGATAATTATTCCTATCAATAATCATAATAATAATAATTATGAATATAAATAATAATTAATAACGATAATAATAATAATTCATAGCAACTATATAATTATTAATATGAATATTAACAACAAATACATTAAACAAATATCAATAACAATCATTATTATTATTAACAGACATAATTATTATTATTATTTACGACACATTACAACGAATAATAAAAATCATGATGATGATGATGATGATGATGATGATGATAATAATAATGAATATCAGTAATAAAAATAATAAAAGTAATAAAAAATTAAATAATGAAAAAAATAATAAATAGCAGCAACAATAATAACCGTAATAAATAATAATATTGATAGTATTCATGACAATAAACGACTTAATAACAAGAATAATATCGAATTTTGTAAATCCTGTCGTTATTATTATTTATATTACTACTACTAAAACAATTATTGTTGTCGTTATCATTCATTATTATTCTAGCTGCAAAATAATGCATGTGTGAACTGCGTTTTCGTCGCTTGGCAAGAATAAACAGCATTTATGATGTCGTAAGACACCAAGGTATACGATCGAGAAAATAAAATAAATAAAAACAAATCGATCTACGTCAGACGCGATATAAATACGAGAGGTGCGGAAGTTTCGAGGCATCCCCGCCATCATTTCATTCGTTCATTCCGCAGTCACTGTGTAAACAAGTACCAAACAAACCCATCTCTTATCTGCGTCGCACAGTGGTTCCATTTCGGAAAAGGTGGACATAGGGTCGTGAGTCGGAATTTTTAATTGAACTTTATTTTACAGAATAGGTCTCAACTGTCCTGACAATTGTTATTTTATTAATAAAATCTGTAGGATGCGTAGTTTTTGAAAAAAGAAATTATTATTTTTTCAAACTCTTTTTTTAGAAGAGTTCTTATCTCTCCATGTCTGTTCACGCATTTTCGTGTACTGCAGTATATTTTAATCGACTTTGTGGAGATCAAAGCAATGAAAAATAACGTTTTAATTATTTTTTTCTGCCATTTTGAAGATTTTTGTTAAGGTAAAAGGCACTGTACGTATTTAATTTCCAGTGAAGATAAACAATTACGTTGAAAAATAAAACTATTACGGGTAAATTCTGTTCCTTTATTTTCAAAACACGATACAAATAAATGACTTATTTTTAGTGAGCGGTCTTCATAGGTTCGATGTTATGATGTACATAAGTAGATAAGATAATCCCTTTACCACTAATAACGTAGCCACCTGCAACTTTATTACCTGCACGAGGGAATAAGTAATCTTGGGTACTCGGCCCCTGTTATCAACAAACAACACCATCTAAAATCTTATCAAGTCTAAAAATGTTACCTCTACTTTAGCAAAAAATTTTAATGTGACCGAAAAACATATTAAACCGTAATTTTTTATTATTTTGGTTTTCACATAGTCGATTAAAATGTACTGCAGTACACGAAAATGCATTAAGACCTTAGGCCACTCTAGAGGCCGAAAAAATAGGCTTTTGGGGATTTTTTTCAGAAAAAACTACAAAACAAATCGAGATTACAAGAAAGGGTGTTTATCATACATATCAGTGACTGCATACAATAATTTTTTTCAAGCGATTCATTTCAAAATGGCGCCTGTGCAGCGTTTATCTCGAAACTGCATTTTTTAAATTGGCCGGAAACTTAACTCAGGCAATTTTCAACCGATTCACTTGAAACGTTGAATATATCTTGAAAAATACATTGTCTATGGAAGTACGTAGGATTTTTTTTTATATTGCATAGTTCATGTGTTATTAATAATGATCTGACGATTTTTTAGGCAAATTTTCCACTTTCCAAAAATTTGCCTAAAAAATCGTCAGATAATTGTCTAACCCCTTAATAGATATGGAGAAATAAGAATTCTTCGCCAAACAAGCAGACATTTTTTTTCTCTAAATGTCAAATTTATCGCGCGATCGCAAGTGAACGCGCGTTTTATTTTTATTGTTTGTATAAAATCACTAGGGCTACCACGTAGTACCGATGAAACACGCGACAAGTTCATCTAATTTGAGAAATTTTTTTTTTTTTTTTTTTCATATAAAAAATGTGTTTTTTTTTTTCATATAAAAAAATGACCATTTTTTTTCTTTAAAACTACGCATCTTACAGATTTTATTCATAGAATAAAAGATGTCGGGATAGCTGAGGCCTATTCTGTAAAAAAAATCAGTTCGAAATTTCGACTTACGACCCTATGTCCACCTTTTTCCGAAATGGAACCACTGTGGGTCGTTTTCCCTTCATTAAGGAACAATGTACGCAGTGCAGTTGAAACGAATAGATTCAACAATAAAAACAACAGTGAAGATTGCGTATAATATGGTTTTCTTATTATTATTATTGTTTTTACAGAGAGTAACATTCCATTGGACCACGTCGCGCGGTTTTTAATACTTTTTATAAGATCAGCGTAGTGGGAAGAGGAACGAGGTCGCGTCTCTCGTCGAGTTTGTCATATGAGGCTAACGTACCCTGGCCAACTACACACAGATCGATCGGTCTTACCGAAGCGTTAAATTTATACCTCGGAGAAAACATCGAGCACGTGAGTCGCTCGTCGTTTTCGAGCAAACTTTCTTTCGCATGCGTTTTCTGCTTCTTTGGAAAAATAAAAGAAATAAATAAAACTCGCCGATGCGGCAAGCGCGAACGGGAATTTAAAAAAATTGATCTGGAGAAGAGATGAAGTTTTTCGTCCCGGCAACAGCACGTGTGCCCATTGTTCGAAGCTATCTCGACGAGTTTTCGTGGCGACAAAAATGGCCGATGTCAACAGTAAGTGGGCTGAACGCAACTTAGAAGAAAAAAGCGAGTATTTTACGATACGCTGGATTTGTTCCTGACTGGTATGACGGGGAAATAGTTTCGAGATGATGTTGCAGAGAATTTTTGTACGGGAATCCTTTTGAACGGAATAGCGAAGAAAAACGTTGCTCAACGTTTGCAACGAATTTTCGGAGAAAACAGAAGAGCACGATATATACGAGGGACGCTTTTTTTAATGGCAAAGTTTGCATCGTTGGAATGCAATGAAAATTATTATTTTTGATTGGTCGAATTTCTTTCGACAAACCTTCGATACGAAAATTCCTCAATCATTTTTGATTTTTTTAATTCAGAAATTCAGAATTCAAATGAGCAAAAAGTATTTCGTACAACAAAAAAGAGATGATAAAAATGTAAAAAAAAAAAACAATTTTCTCGTATTTGAATACGCGGATGTGTCAAAAAATGTACACCGAAATTCCTCATGGCGTAGAGCCGGATATTCGCGATTTTACGTTTATAATTTTGAGTCTAACGGTAAAATGTTCAAAACGAATATTTTAAAAATCGTACGTCTATGCACGCGGTATGACGATCCTAGACGGTAAATATGTAGATTTAAGAACAATGCGAACCTGTACGTGTTTACCCAGGTCATGCCTGCTCGAGGATCACATCCACGAGAAGTTGTCGCGCACTGTGCAGTCACGACTCGATATCCGGGGACACAACACGGTCGCGACTGTAACGCGGTATTAATGTTTGATCGCGATTGCAATACGCGAAATCTCGAGTGAGAAAATTCGTCTCTCGCGAGAGGCACCCTTTTCCGAGGTTGTTATACCCGACGTAAACGGAAGTGGTGTTTCCCGATTACTATTGTCGCCACCCCGCGGTCGTAACCGAACGAAAACTGGGCGCGTATATCGCGCAGTCTTCCGGCGTTTGCACGCAACCACCTTTCCCAACAACACACACACACACGCCGTGTGGCGCTCCTGTGGCACACACAGCGAGAAAATTCGCGCGACCAAGCGCGCATGCACCCCCGCGCTGAAATCAATAGCAACGTTTCGGTCACATGAGACAGAGCGGCTTTCTCTATATCGCGCTCGTTCTCTCTCTCTCTCTCTCTCTCTCTCTCTCTCACTCTCTCTCTCTCTCTCTCTCTCTCTCTCTCTCTCTCTCTCTCTCTCTCTCTCTCTCTCTCTCTCTCTCTCTCTCTCTCTGCCTCTCGTGTTCTTACGTGCCGATGCAAGCGAGATACGCAGTTGTATGAGAATATTGGAAAAAAAACTGGGAATGAATTCTGCTCTGTTCCTCCGGTTCGCTTTTCAGCCCCGCGAATCCACGTTTGTTGACGAACCGTGAGGAGGCAAACAATCGGGGGTAGCGGAGACTCCGGATGATAGCCGTTGGAGGAGAGGGGGTCGCTATTGCATCAGAGGGTTTTGTGAACTCGACGATTTTACGTGGGCAGCAAACTGATAAGTCGGAACACGCCACTCTTCATATGAACTCTTTACGGGACTACATCCACCTAAGGGCCCGAAAAAAATGGCCAAATGCCAAATTGTTGTTTCTGGGAAACGGTTGGGGAAAAAAAAACGCATTTTTTTCACTCAAAGGTACATATATCCAGAGCTTGAAAAAAAATACCAAAAAATACAGTCAACAAAAACATGGCCGCCGGCAGATGGTGAAATTTTTACGCGACGTTTGGCGGTGGACACTCTCCAGCTTGAACGGTCCATCGAAATCTAAAAACGAAACGGGTTATTCAAGTTAACAATACATCCGAGTCGTTGACGATCGGCGATTTTTTTAACAATTCTTTTTACCAACGTGGAGACGGATTGAAACTCGAGGATACAAAATATATGAAAAAGGTCCTCATTTTTACGTAACTCTTATGAAATGAAGATCGATTTGAAAAAAAGGGGATCGTCAACGACCTTTCGATGTTTTTCATCGTATCTCCTGTAAATTTGGAAACAGTCCATCAAGTGGTTCTCGAGATATCATGTCCACCGACTTTGAAAACAGTGTTTCGAGAAAAACGCGATCAAAGTGCGAAGCATGGTGCTGCTACTGCATGCCCGGCCGACTGTTAGAAGCTCTAGCTCGATCAGTTTTAGGAATATTTCAATGAAATTTTCAGGGTATATACATAAAAAGTGATACTACCGAATAAATATATTTTTGGAAAATGCTACTTTTGACCGGCCTAGGTAGATCTAGCCCGTTAGGGGGGAGATCTCTTTGCAACTTTTGGAAATGTCATTTTTTTTTAAATAAAATGTCAGCCTAGCGTGTAGAATATCGTGCTGAAGTGTGTAAACCAAAATTTGCCGTCCTGCCAAAGCTGTAGCCTGTGAACACCACTATAAGGAGTCTCAAAATGACCTGACATTTTAATTTATTAATACAACGTATTATTTATTTAAAAAGTACGAATATTTTTATTTCAATATAAGGTACAAACATGGAGGTTATGTGTGGAAAACAATATCCGACAAATGGCCGCCTCGTCCCCGTTTGCAAACGTTCACTCTTTTGACAAAATTTTCAATAACATTTTGCCATAATTGCGGACTAATTCAATTACGGCCTCAGGCCACAGCAACGGGTATAAAATCATGTGCGAATTTAACCATTTTTAAATGTCACGCCGCGGAGTGCCTAAAAAAAGATAACAAAAGAAAATATTAGTAGTCGGCCATTTTGTACATCGAAAAAAAAATTCCAACAGCTTGATATTCATACTAAATAGATGTGTAATTAATATTATGAGCGAATCACTTTTTCATACGAAAAAAAATGGTTAAATTTGCAAATGATTTTATACCCGTTACTGTGGCCTAAGACTTTAATGGTGCGTCCAATTGTTTCCTTGAGCTCCGGAATGGTCCGAAACGTGTGGAATAACAATGCAGCAAATAACAATTTTTATGCGTTGCTCAATCGCGTAATTTTCTATGACTAAACCTCAATACTTCCTGATGCCCGTTGTCAAAGATTAGTACTCTATGTTTGCCACGAAAAAATGGCGCGCCATTTAAAATGTTAAACGTTTGAGAGCGTTTACCTGAAAACCATTTTTTCGCGAACCTCGTACGCGATAACTCAATAACTACCTGATCGAGAATTTTTAAATTTTGCACGCTTTTGAATAACATAATTACGGTCTATGTGAACCTCGAGTTCCTCGAAAATGATTTTAAAAAACTACTTTTTTCGTTAAAAAATACTATAGTAAACATTTCATGAAAAATAGAACCTTCTTTTAAAACACGCGCCATTTTTCGAATTTTCACTTTCCATTGGAGTTTTTAGGTTCACATAGAGCGTGTGGGTCTCAGAAATATAAAACTTCTTGGCTCCGATGTTTCAGATCAATGCACCAGACGCTAGGTTGTACGCCGTGAACCAACTCGAGCTGCAACCGTCTCTGAAGCAAGTGACGCACAGCCGCTATTCTTAAATATAAAAAACATTATTTGGAAAATGCAAAATATGTACATAAAATTTGTATTATGTAGAATAAATAGTTTCGACACAAAAAAAACTTTAAAATTCTTAAATCCTTAATTATTTCTCTTGGGAGGTTAATCATTAATGTACTTCGGAGATTCTATTTACGGGCTATAAAAAAATTCTCACGTGGACCTTTGTTATTTGGGTCGTCTACGATGGGCGAATAATTAGTTTTTAAGGTCGTCGCTGAGTAGCCCGAGGGAAGTTGTGCGGGTTTTGTTTTTAGCTACTTGAGTAGAAGTTCTTGGCTCCGAGGCAGGTTTTCCATTGCAATGCAGAGGGTGGAAGTAGCACAGAATTTTGAAGTTCGCCAATTATTCGTGCCGTCCCCTTAAAGTGTGACGTACGCCAAATTGTCTAGATCCTTCGCTGTATTTTTTTTGTTTCGTTTTGACAACGGTCTTCCATCGTATTTAGTTTCTTAATGCTGATCGAGTAGTCGGAACTTCGGACAGAGGGCACTGCATCAGTTGACTAGGTTTTTCATAAACGCTGTTAGCGAAAAAATTCCCGAAATTAATCGTGAATTTTTTCAACCGAACTCGTCGACATCTTTACGAATTTCGAATTTTTACGAAATCGAACCAGTTTAGGTAATTGATAGTTTATTGAAATTTTCCAGTGGAATCGTGGACAACTTGGCTCCACTACCTGATGATTGCGAATTTTTTGTTAAAAAAAAACCATTTCTTTAATTTTTATGATACTTTAAACGTTTCCAATGAAAACGAAAATACTTATACCGGGGAATACTTTTTGCGGGTTGATTAGGAGTAGGCTTAAAAACTTGCATATTGGAATTAAGATATAAAAAATGAAATTACATATTTTTTAAGGGTTAGGCTACTGTGACGGCCC